>JAQQSK010015373.1:0-10803 GCA_028658325.1 Potorous gilbertii
AGAAATCCATTTGAGGAGAGTCAGCTTGCTGGGGTTTGAGGAGCCATGCTCAAGCCCTGAGGGTGCCCCCCTGATAGAGCTCTCCCTGCACTGGTCAGGCAGGGTTAGGTAAGGTGATCCCAGCCTCCTCCTGTCCAAATCCCTGTCCTCTGGGGCCTAGTGTAGAGAGAACTGGGGTGAGAGGGGGGCTCCTCCAAGGCTGACTCCTTGTTCAGCCTGGAATTGCTGGCCTGTGTAGGCACCTGGTCCAATTCAACTAGTACCTAGTTATCACCTTTGAGTCCTTAGGAGGTATAGGCACTATGTTCTGAGCTGGGGATGCAGTGACAAGAAAGGAACTGTCCCCTGCCCTCAAGGAGATTATGTTCTTTCCCCCTCTGAGGTCATGGCCCTCTAGGTCTTGGAGACAGGAGGAATCTCTGAGTCATAGGGTTTAACCCCCAGCCCTCCTGCCAGTCTCATTAGAGACAGAAAACAATTGAGGCCTGGGGAGGTTCAGTGACTGGCCCAAGGTCACAGAGCAAGTTAGTGTTTGAGGGAAACCTGGAACCCAGGACTTCAGTCATTCCTAGGGCAAGGTTTTTTAAAAATTGTGAGGAGGTATCCTCCAAAGTCTCCATGTGCCCTGCCCTCTCACTTCTCAGCCCCAACTCCAGACCCATGGACCTAGAAGGCTAGATCTAGACATGTTCTCGCCTCCTCAGATTCTCCATAGTCTTGCGGGCTTAAGTCAGTAATGACTTCTTTCCTCAAAACTTCCTTCCACTGGGGGTTGGACTATGCCTCTGGCTCAGTTCCTGATGGAAACAGAAGACTGCCAAGGGCTTTGGGTTGCTGTTTTTCTTTAAGGAAATTTTTATTTCAAGCACAAGCCTTCTGAGGCTTCCAAGTTCTTGTGGGTTTCTCTGTGGACCTTTCCAAGGGCTGGGGAATTTGGTGGGAGAAGCCACCAAGACATGACAGCCTCACACCTCCTGCCTCTCCTGCCTCTCCCACCCCTAATCCTCCACTCCTGAGATCGCCTTTCCAGGAAGAGACTAGACCTTGTGAGCTCTGGAAGCAAGTCACCCCACTCCACCCAGTCCAATAGAGCCAGAGGAATATTCCCTCCAGCCTGAACCAGTGCCTCCCCCTTCCCCTCCCCCTGCACATACCTTAAACAACCTTTTTGAAGAGATCAGGGAATCGCTGGGTCCTTGTGGGGTGAAGGGCACCTCTGGAGATCATTTTACACATTCTGTACCTCCCCCTGGTAGGTCATTTCAGCCAGCCTCCTACATCTGTATAGGGGGACACATCAGCCACCTCTGATGAGAAAGCTCTGGGGAGAGAAGGAGTTATAGGCAGAGTCAGGCTTTTACACACAAACTTCAAGCCATCCCTTTCCTCTGGGGGAGTGCAAAATCCAGTCTTCCACCCTCTTCCATGTTGCCTGATGCATAGCCTTTATTCTCAGTCACAGAGAGAAGAGCAACGAGAGGATGAGCAAGAGGGGATCTCCACGGCCTTTGAAACCGAACTTATCTTTCCCTCCCTTTCAAATTTGCCCAAAGTACCACCTAGGCCCCTGAGCTCCCAATCTAGGTGTCATCCTCAACTCCTCATTCTCTCATCCACCATATGTAATTTGTTGCCAAGTCTTGCCAATTTCATCTTTCTGCCATGTCTTGTTCCTACCCCTACTCTCCTCTTACACCACCACCATCCTAGTGTGGTCTCTCATTACCTCTCTGGATTATTGTAATAGCTGCTGATGGGTGTGCCTGCCTCAAGGCTCTCCCCACTCTAGTCCATCCCCCATTCAGCTGCCAAAGGGATTTTCCTAAAGTGCAGTTCTGACCATAACACCCCCATACTCCATAAACTCCAATGACTCCCGATTACCTCCAGGAACAAACAGAAAATCTTCTGGTGTTCAGAGACCTTCATAACCTGTTCCTTTCTCAGCTTTCCAGTCTTCTTACCCATACTCCTCAATCGAATGATATCGACCTCCTTGCTGTTCCTCACCCTCCATTTCCCGACTCCTGGCATTTTCACTGGCTGTCCCCCATGCCTAGAATGTTCTCCCTCCTCTTTTCTGCCTCCTGACTTCCTTTAAGTGCCAGCCATAAGAAATCTTTCATGATCCCCTTAATGTTAATATATTCCCTCTGAGATGATCTCAATGTTCCCCTGCCTAGAACTTAGTTGTAACTGGTTGTTTGCATGTCATTTCTCCCATTAGGTCCAGAGCAGGGACTGTCTTTTACCTTTCTTCTTATCTCTAGGATTTAGTACAGTCCCTACCTAGCACATGTAGGTGCTTACTAAATGTTTAATGATGGACTGTTGGCCTTCAGTCAGTAGCACCAATTGGAACACATTCATGATCGCTAGTTGTTCAATTTCCACCTGGAAATCAGCAAGCACTACAATTTGGGGCTTGCGTTATTATTTTGTTTGTTGTCTAGAGTAAAGAAAGTGATGGAGAAAAATGGTAATAATACAGATTAAATGTAAAAATGTGTCAGATGCTGATTTTTCATGAAGAGCTGGTTGTTAATATTTGCCAATCCACCCCTGTCTTGGCACATCTGAGTTTCCGTAATGACCATCAGTGATTCCCTATCACCACCACCTTGCCATATGGCATCAGTTAATCAATCAGTTAATCAACCAATGAGTATTTATTAAATACTTATTCTGTCCTAGGCATAGAGTGTGATAGAGACCTTCAAAGAGCAGCTACCAGGAGTCCAGAAGATGGCGCTCAATGTGGAGCTGGGAGAGGAATACAGGAGTCTGTTGAGGCCTGGCCTAGAGGGCATATGAGAGAGAAGCTTTCCAATTTCTTAAGGATCACTGTGTAGAAGAGGGAAGGACTTGTTCTCTGTAACTCCAGAGGCCAGAACAAATTCTGAATAGGGAGTAGAGTGGAGGCTGATTTCTACTTGGTGTAAAGACAAGCATTCAAATAAACAGAAGCATCTCAAAAAAGGAACCAGTTGTCTTGGGGGGGGGAGTGTCAGAGGGCCCCTAGCTCTAAAGCTGAAAGGACCCTCAGCAGTCAGTTAGTTCAACCCCCTCTTTTTACAGAGGAGGAAACTGAGGCCCAGAGAAGAAAGTGGCTTGGCTAAGGTCGTACAGAGAATCCTACTTCTAGAGTTGAAAGGACCCTCAGAGGCCAGCTAGTCCAACTCCCTCTTTCTACAGGGGAGGAAACTGAGGCCCAGGGAGGAAAGTGACTTGGCTAAGGTCACATAGAGAATACTAGACCTAATGCTGGAAGGGCCCTCAAAAGCTGGCTAGTCCAACCCCTTCTTTCTACAGAGAAGGAAACTGAGGACCAGGCAGGGGAAGAGGCTTGCCCAATATCACACAATTAATAAGGAACAGAGGCTAGATTCAACACCAGGTCCTCCAATGTCAAACCCAGCACCCTTCCCTCTGCACCATTCTGCTTTCTTGAGTGAACTCTCTGGCAGCCTGGAGGAGCTGGAGGACCACCTGCCAGCCCTCTTGTCCTGAGGCCTTCTGTACTAAGTAATAGCTGGGCTGGATGGCTTTTGCATGCTCTCCCAGGGCTGTTTTCCTGAGGCTCTATGAAATTGTCCTTATTGGGGGAGCAATAGGGAAGGGGAGGCAGCCCTGAGTCTGTGACTTCCTGCTCAGTATCTCCAGTGCTCTTCCAGGTTTTGTGGGGAGCTGCTATGATGGAAAAGCATCTTGTGGCCAGAGCCCAAGTATCGACAGCAGCCAGAAGGACTCAGACTGGGGCTCTCCTCTCCAGATCCAGAAATAGGAGGGAAAAAAAGCTTAGAGGAAACATGAGGTCATTGGACAGACCCAGCCGGGCCCCCAGGGCAGTCTATGGGCTGCAGGGAGATGTGGGAAACCGTTCTTAGCAGGGCCTCAATGAAGTGTCAGTGGCTGGAAAACAGGTTGGAAAATGAGAAAAGGTGAAAGGAATGGGCCTTACCAAGCCTGGGGAAAATGAGGTTTGGAGGAGGAATGGGCAGGAGACAGGACAAGACAACCTAATTTCTCTGTCTGGGGACATTTGGGATTGGGGAGCCTGTGTGGGCTTGACTCCAAAACCCGGCTGTGCTGGCCCTGACTGTGGATTGAGGGACAAACCCTGAACACTGGGAGAAAATCCTTGGCCTTCTCTCCCCATATTACAGGCTCTCCATTTTTGTACAATGTTGTGCACATGAGGATTTAGAGAAGCAGGGAACCAGGCAACTGTAACCCTATCCCCCAATCCTCTCGCCAGGTGCAGGCTGCTACATGCCAAGTGCAGCTGGATGGGAGAGGGGAGAAAGGGCTGGCCGCTCTCTTCTTCACCTCCCTATGGTGGGTTCTGGGGAACACTGTACATTACAGAAGGAGTGGAGAATGTCCGGTCAGGTGGAGGAGGGCCTTTTTGAATCAGCTGACAAACCTAGTTCCAGCTCTGGCTCTTCCACTGACTCTCTTCGAGTGACCTTGGCCAAGTCCCTCTTCCTGTCTTGGCTTCAACTTCCTACTCTTTAAAGTGAGGGGCTGTGAGCTAAATAACCTCATAGGAACCTTCCAGCTCAAGCATCCTACAACCCTAAGATTTCTTAACAACCAAGGAAATATAGGACAAGGAATAGGGGGTGGCATAGGAGGGCAAAATGGTCAGCAGGACTGCTTTGGGCATCTACTGTCCCCTTTCTCTAGTTACCCCTCTTCTTCAGTTGCCCAGTACCCTTCCTGGTGCAATTCCACCCAGTCTCTCCCCTCCCTGGACAGCCCCACATTCGGGATCTTTCTTATCTCCTGCTGTTGTTCAGCTGTGTCCAATTCTTCATGACCTCATGGACCATACTGTCCACAGGGTTTTCTTGGCAAAGATACTGGAGTGGTTTGCCATTTCCTTCTCTAGCGGATTAAGGCAAACAGAGGTGGAGCGACTTGCCCAGGGTCACTCACGCAGTAAGTGTCTGAGGTCAAATTTGAACTCACAGTTCAGTTCCAACTCCAGGCCCAGTGTTCTATCCACAGAGCCACTTAACTGCCTCCAACAACCCTGGAAAGGGTTGACCCCCATCTTATAGCAGAGAAAATGGAATTAAGTCACTTATCCAGGGTCTCACAGCTAGAAAGTGTCTGAGGCTAGATTTGAACTCAGATTTTCCTGACTCCAGGCCCAGCATTCTATCCACTATGGTGCCACCTAGCTGCCTCCTTCCCAATTAAAAGGAACATGTTCTGAGTCCTCTTCTTCTTGTCCTGCTCCTTCCTGTGTGATAAAGCCAAGGAGAAAAGATCATTAGCCTTGGCTCCCAGGTAACAGAATGCCCCAACCTTTCTTCAGTGCAGGGTCTGTCTAGTGTTGGCAGCATGCAGTTAATAATAGGAAAAGGCTGGATTTGGGTTGGAGTCTGAAGACTCCAAATCTAAGCTCTGCTACTTACTACCCATGGGGCCTGGGGCAAGGTACTCAATTTTATCCTCTGTAACATAAGAATGTTGGTCCAGACGGCCTCTAAGGTCCACCTGGAGGCAGTTAGTGAGGCAATACAGTAGATAGAGTCATAGCTCTGGGGTCAGGAAGACCTGAGTTCAAATCCAGCCTCAGACATTTATTTCCTAGCTGTGCAACCTTGAGCAAAGTCCCTAACTTCTGTCTGCCTCAGTTTCTTCAACTGTAAAATAGAGATAATAATTTCTTAGGGTCATTATGAGAATCAAATGAGATATAGTTGTAAAGTGCTTAGTACAGTGCCCAGCATATGGTAGGTGCTTAATATTTCCTTCCTTTTTTCCTCCTTTCCTCCCTCCTTCCCTTCTTCCTTCCTTCCTCCCTTCCTTTCCAATTCTATGGATATGATCCTATGAAAATATAGTCTTTATAAGCTCAGGAATGGGGGGTGGGGGTCTTATCCCACTTGTACTCATAAGTCAGGTCCTTGAATAAGGCTAACTGTACCACCCTCTCAAGGATATAGGAGAAGTCCTGTAGGATGTTTTTGTAATGCTATCAGCTCAAGTCCCCATTCCTAAATGTTCTCCCGATATCTACTGCCAGTTACTAGTGCCCAAGTATCATGTAACCAACTAACATAAACTAGCTTTTACAAAGGGATATTTTGTTGTGTTTGTCCTTCGTTCTCGAAGAGGACCATGACATCAAGATGATGACATGACTTGCAGTTGGCTTTGAGTGCAGGAGACTGTACAAAGTCACTAACCTCACTTATTTCTCCTGAGCCATCTGGGTCCAGCAGCCTGATATTCATCAGGATGGCTGGAGATGGTCCAGGAAGCAATGTAAGACCCTGGCCCTTTCAGGCTAAGTTCTTATAGCATTCTCACTTTGAGTGAGATACACCCATTCAATGAATAGGTTTCTTTAAGTAATTGCTTTGGCCCCTTTAATCAAAAGAAAAAAAATAAAACTTGGAGGAGAAGACCCTCAGGGTTCCTGGGTAAAAGAGAAACAGTTACTATTTAGTATTTAAATCCACTCTGTGCTAGTTGGGTGAGGACTTGTGGAGTCTATGAGCTCCAGAGTGATTTGGGTTTGAGGCTTGTTCTTTGAGCAAGAAATAGAGGAAGAACAGAAGTACAAAATATCCCTCCAAACTGGGGTTGTGCTGTATCCTAGTAGTACTTTGGTCCCTTGAAAGAGTGGGCTCAAACTCAAAGCAGTTGCTAAAAGCATGTCTCCCCAGTTTTCCTTGAGTGCCACACAGTTGATGGCTACCTTTGCTTGGTTGCTGGGTCAATTCCCTGCTGTAATGGTAGCCAGTTGCTCCTTAGGGCCATGCCTTGGTTAGACTCAAATTCTGACCTGGATTCCAGAACTCTGGTGGTTCTCTCAATTCTTTGTAGCTCACAGTGTCTCAGCCCTTTTCCTAAGGTAAGAAAAGATAGATATAACCCTGACCCTGATTGAAGGAACAGTGGGATTTTGTGCTCATTATTTCATAATGACCTGGGTAGGGACTTGACCTCTCTCAGCAATAACAGCATGCAGCAGTGAGAGATGGCTGGAGCCCCTCCACCACTGGGAGATCCACACAACAACTTATGTTCCCCCATTGGGCTTCAGGGAAGGAAGAGGACTGAGATGCCCCCAAGGGATTTTTTGTATGCCCTTCTAGGTCTGCTCAGCAACCAATCAAAAGTCCATTTCTTCACCATGTGGTTATTGGATCTGAAAATGGTCATTCAAGGGGGCTCTTATTGGCTACTTTCCCATTATAAAAAATGCTTCCAGGAGAATCTTGGATCGGGGGTGCTATGGGATGCTATGGACAGTAGAGGGAGCATCTTGAATCCTGGGCACAGCTGATTAGGAACAATGGAGCTAATTTTCCCTTTATGGGTAAGAAGGAATCTATATGAAAGAGGTGTGTGTGTGTGTGTGGAGAGAGAGAGAGAGAGAGAGAGAGAGAGAGAGAGAGAGAGAGAGAGAGAGAGAGGGAGAGAGACAGAGAGAGAGAGAGAGAGAGAGAGAGAGAGAGAGTGTATGTGCAGGACTATGGATCTCTGTGTGGGTACATTGCATAGGCATGAATGTGTATGTGTGCCTGACAATACACCCTTGGCAGTGCATCTGGGATGCAGGTTCCCATGTGAGAGTGAAAGGAAATGAATGGCTGAATAGCTCCAGAGTGACTGCTGGTCTAGACGGCTTGGCAGGGTCCAGAGGGCTGACGCACATGGATCTGGAGATGTTCAGCCTCTAACTCTGAGTAGCAGTAGGAAAACAAATACGCCCAAACAATATACCAGAATGGAAGGGATCCCAGTCAGGCAAGGGGGTTGGGGGGCCTCAGTCTTTCCTGCTTTTGTCCCCTTTCCCCAATGCTGCCCCCATAGCCACAGGGGATGGGTATGCAAGGATGCTGAGGGACTCCCCTGGAGTTCTTAATGGTCATCTAGCTTTCTGGGGCAAAGAGAAGAGTGAAGTTGGGCTCTTGAAACTTGACTGTCACCTTTTACCTCCTCTTTTTCCCTCCCCTTTTTCCCTCCCCTGATGATGTCTGGAAAGGGGCATCCAACACTGGCCACATTTGGCAAAATGGACTCTGGTCCCCAGCCTTACCCACATCCCAGCCTGACTGGGACCACAGCCTTGAACACATTTCCCCAACCCAGCTAGGGGGCTGGGTGGGCACAGTACTGCTTGAGTTTTTGTACCTGCTCACCCATTCACAATTTACACCCTCTCTTCCCCGCAGTTGCTTTGATATGTTGGGCAAGGCAATGGTTGGGTCCTTCCTTGCTTATTTATTCATGGTGAACTAACCTCGAGTTCTAGCAAAGAGAAGTGGCTTAATTGGAAGCAGCTGCTGAGGTCTCACTAGCATGGAAACATCAGAAGACTTTGCTCTAGGGGTAGGGTCACCCCAAACAGGAAGGGGATGGAAAAAGCTTGTCTCTTGGGTTTCTCAGTTTTGAGGGGGAAAGAACAGCACCATGGCTTAAATAGAGAAGTAAAACACACACACTCGCTCAAACACACATAAACACACACACTCAAACACATTTACATATACACGCACATTCACTCACACTCCCATACATGCACACTCACACAGAATGTCACAGAGTAATCTGAGTTGGAAGGGGCCTCAGTGATCATCTAATCTAACCAATACCCCCCAAAAGGACTCTCACTCCAAGTCATAAAGCCTCCAATTGCAGGGAATCGACCATCTTCCAAAGTAGCCCATCCGATTTGTTGATAGGTTTAATTATTAGAAGAATTTTCTAGAAATCATATTTTAATTAAAAAGAGGGAAACACATTCCCTTACATGCTTTACATGTGGGGACCACCCCTCTGTTCAGTGTTACATAAATATTTCCTTGAAGAAAAATACCAATCCAGATACCTCAGCAGCCTTCACTTTCCAGCAGGAATGGAGCCAGAGGCACCTTCTAGCCCATTGTGGGAGAAAGCTTTTAAGAAAGATACCATTGCTGACTTTGGTTGAGCCTATCCAATTTCACAAACTCAGTGTCACCTTCAATTCTACTCTTCCTCAGCCAGATCTCATATCTCTCATTTACATCACCTTCCTTCCATTACTAGTTCATACCTTCAGCATCTCTCTCCCAAACTATTAAAATAGTTCTTGAATTGGTCTCCCTGCCTCAAATCTCTTCCCACTGTGGTTTTCTTCAATCATAAGTCTGACCTTGTCTACAAAAACACCCCACACTCACACATCCCACACTTCCACCCACAAACTCTCTCTCTCCCCCACTTTCTTCTCTCTCTCTCTCTCTCTTCCCCCCCCCCCCCCCGGCTCAATAAACTAGACTGGCTCTCCTTGACCTCCAGGATCAGCTATCAAATCCTTCATTTGACGTTTATAGCCTTTCCCAACTTGGCCTGCCCCAATTTCTCCCCCACCCACACTCTACAATCCCACCAAATTGACCTACTTACTGCTCCTTGAATAGGATAAGCCATCTCCAATCTCCATGCCTTTGCTTTGGATATCTGGAATTCTCTCACTCCTCATCTTCACCTCTTAGATTCCCTGACTTCCTTCCAAACTCAGCTCAAACATCAGCCTGGTGCACGCCCTCATCATCTCATGAGGGGATTATTGCAACTGACTGCTGCTTGATCTCCTTACATCAAGTCTCTCCTCACTCCAGTCTATCTTGTTCTCCTATTTTACTTAAAAAATCAGAGTCCCCCTACCTTGAGCTTCTTTTTCTCCCTTTATTCAACTACCAAATTGATCTTCCTTGAGCATAGATCTAACTGCACTTTCCCATTCAATGAACTACAGTGGCTCCCTATTACCACAGGATCAAATATAAGATCTTTAGCCCTTCACTACCTGGTCATTTCCTAACTATCCAGTCCCTCATACTTTACTCTGCCCACCCACTTACTCCTTGATCAGGACACTGGCTGTTCCTCAAATAAGACTCTCCATCTCCCAAATTTTAAGCATTTCTATTCCTGGAAACTTCCCTGCTCATTTGAACCTCCCACCTTCCCTGGTTTTTCTCAGGCCTCAGCTAAAGTCCCGTCTTCTGCAAGATGCCTTTCCCAGTTCCCTTAATGCCTTCTCTCTGGGACTGTCACCAGTTTACCCTCTCTAGATTTCATTTTTCCATGGTTGTTTGCATATGGTCTCCCTCATTAGACTGTGAGGTCCTTGAGAGCATGGACTGCCTTTTGCTTGGCACATACTAGGTGCTCAATGTACTCATTGACTAGTTGATTTCAGTTAATGGTCCTACTCCAATAAATTTAATGACAAAAGGCCAAATACTTCCATTAAGAGGAGCAATCAATCAAGTCACAACTCTTGGGCCATGTATCAAAACAGCAAGCCAGTTCAAAGACAGGATCACAGAAGTGGAGAGTTGGCAGGGACCTCAGCCACCACCTAGTTCAACTCATACAAAAGGATCCCCACTATAACTACCCCATGAAGGTCATACAGCCTTTGTTAAAAGACCTCCAAGGAAGGGGAACCCCCCATCCCATTTTGGGGCAGCTCTAGCAGTCTGGAAGCTGTTCCTGATATCAAGCTGAAATTCACCTCCTGGTACCCTCCCCTCCTTGCTCCTGGTTCTGCCCTCTGGGTCAAACAGAACAAGTCTGGCCCCTCTTCCACCTAAAAGGCCTTCAAACACTGAAGACAGCTCTCATACCCCTCTTCAGTCTTCTCCTCTCTTCTCCAGGCTCAACATGCCCATTTCCTTCAGATGATCCTCCTAGGGCATGAATTCAAGGCCCTGCTCATTGTGGCTGCCCTCCTCTGGACACTCCCCAGTTTACCCATGCTCCTATTAAACCCACAACTGAAGA
>JAQQSK010015374.1:0-10800 GCA_028658325.1 Potorous gilbertii
ATACAAGTCATTCCCCATCAGTTTACAAATAGTCAATTTTTAGAGGAAAAAATTAAAACTATCTGTATTCATTTGAAAAATTCCCTGAAAATACTGTTGATTTGAGAAATGCAAATCAAAACAGTTATGATTTACCACACCACAAATATCAGATTGTTTAACATGACAAAACAGGATAAATGTTGGAGAAGATATGGGAGAATTAGAATACTAATGCATTGTTGGTGGAGCTGTGAGCTGATCCAGTTACTCTGAGGAGCAATTTGGATATATTCCCAAAGCGTAGTATAAATATTCATACCCTTTTATCCAGCAATACCATTTCTAGAGTTGTATCTCAAAGAGACCATAAAAATAGGAAAATGATACACATGTAAAAAAAAATTTTGTTGCAGTTATTTTTGTGGTGGTCAACAACTGGAATTTGGGAAGTGGCTGAACAAATTGTGCATTATGAATATAACGGAATACTATTGTGTTGAAATGATGAATATGAGAACTTTAGAAAAATTTAGGAAGACTTATATAATCCGATTCTGCGTGAAGTGAGCAAAACCAGGAAAACTTTGTATATAAAAACGGATACATTGCATGATAAATGATTCTGAGAGGGAAGAAAGAGCTTTCACATTGGAGGGGAACAGGGGTAAATGAAAGGAAATAATTGAGCCTTACTCACATGGGATTTGGCTTAAGGAGAGAATAACACACAATTCATTGGATATGGAAATCTGTTTTACCCTGAAAGAAGGCAAGGGGAAAGGGGGTAAGAGGGGAAAGATAATAGTAGAGACAGCAAATTAGGGAAAGGGATAATCAGAAGAAAAGAGTATTGAGGGAAGGTCAAGGGAAAGAATGAAGGTAAATGAAGGGCAAGATAGGACAGAGGGAAATATGGTTAATCTTTTACAATATAATTGTTATGCATTTGAGTGCTTCGTATTGATACTCATGTACAACTTATATTGAATTGCTTGATTTCTCAATGAGGGTGTATGGGAAGGGAGAGAACATACAACTCAAAGTCTTAAGAATGAATGTAAAAAAATGTGTTATCATGCAAATGGAAATTAAGCTATAAAGGCAATGGAGTATAGAAATCTACTTTTCCCTACAGGAAAATAGAGAGGAAGAGGATGGAAAAGAGTGAGTAACAGAAGGGAGGATAAACTGGAGGAATGGGTGGATGGGGTGCACGCTGTCTTAGGGTGGGGGATGGAGTGAGATGGGGACAAAATTTTGAATTCAAATTCTTGTGGGAGTGGATGTTAAGGACTGAAAATTTAAACAAATTGTGTATAATTTATTTTTTAAAAGTGAGAACCTAGCAGAAACATTTTCGCTGTTCACAGACAATAAATTTGTCCTGGGATTTTAATTTTGATCTTATCAGATTGTACTAGGAAGACCTCAGTTACGTCCCCACTCTTATTTATCTCTGTCCACACTTCATTAATCCTAATCTGCTATTTTAACTCTTTTCATGGGGAACATCTTGAGAGTTTGGAATTTTCTGATCTACTCTGCCATCTGCCCAGAATCCTCTATCAGCATGTGATTTTTAAAAAGTTTTGATGTGTTATGAATTCTGGAAGACACTTGCCCACATACATTCTACTTAACAAACATTGGCTATCACCTCTTCTGTGCAAGGGATTGTGCTAAATGTTGAGGTAATAACCCAAACAAAATAATATATGATCTCTCCCTTCTCTTTAAAATTTTAAAGTAATGCTTTCTAATTTTTATGAGGATAATAAAATCCAGAATTTTAGATATTTTTTACATGGACAAATGTTTTTCAATGGGTATTATTGAGCTGACTAGACTCATGCCATTCTGATGGTTCAGCCTTAGGAATGGAATGAAATGATATTCTCATAGAATATCTGCCAATTTAAAAAAAAATATTTATTTACTTAGGTATAGAATGGAAAGTATATTCCACCGTGATAGAATACCATGTCATTTGAATACAACCTCCCTTGTCTTTGATTTGGCCCAGTTCTTGCACTGATAACCCCTAAGAAGGCCTTGGCCCGTCTCTGTTTGGCATTTCTGCTTAGAATTCCAAGAAACTATGCCAAGTATTTGAATCTTATCCCTTTGTATCAATTAGATTTTAAGGACAATTTAGGTAACTCATAAAGAAAAAGAGAACAGAGGTATATGTCAAGATATTAGGGAAAACACAATTGGTGCAGTCTTTGTGAAAGACACTGAAGTAGATTTTATTTTTGTCCCATAGTGGTAAGGAAAAATTTATGGGAAGGAAGTTAATTTTTAAAAATAAATAATATATAATCAAATGAATATTCCTAAAGAGAATTAGTGTTCACTAATTCCAATATTTCTTTCTTCATGTGCTTTTATTTCTCTTCAAAATGCATTATTTTATCATAAATGCGAAACAATTTATAACTTGCTTTAATAAGGTGTTTACAGCCCAAGATAGAAGGACCTCAGCTATAACAGCAGACCAGGTAGCATAAGAAGTTTGCTAGAATTACTTTGACTTGGCATAGAGAATGCTTTGCAGAGGGTGTAGGTAAGACCTAAAGATTAACTATCTTTCAGTCTCCAATGTCCATAATCTCCTCAAGGCTCTTCATGTATATGAGATAAAGCTTTTAAATTATTAATGAGTTCTGGTCTCACTAGACTCTGGTCAGTAATCTAACAGCTAAAGTTCCATTTTTGAATGAATATAGACATGTATTGATCATTCAACAGTTACCAGAAGGAGATTTACCTAGCCACAGAAGAAATATATTCAGTGAGAATAGGCATTGAGAAAACCTTCAATTGATGTAGAGTTCAATTTCCAGAGTGGGCTATATCATCCACTAGCTGAATATCAAAAAGCTCCTGGAGCACCTTATAGCTACACTTTTCTCTGGTGACCAGGAAATGAGAACAACAGACTAAGCCTTGAATGCTGCAACTTAATGACAACTCTCTCATGCTTTTAATTTAACTTCAATAATGAGTAGTGGCTTCTTCTGCAAAATACAATTGGATCTACTAATAAACAAATAGGTGATTCCTTTAGTCATTACTGTTACAAAAAAGATATTTTAACCCAAATCTTCAAACTAATTCTGCTAATAAAGCTATAATTATCATCTGAATTAATTTTTATTTTTTGTGCCATTCATCAAATCGTTTTGTTGTTGAATATTATGTATAGAAGGAGTGAATGATTGTAAAGATCAGAAAATTCACTATTTCGAAACAAATATCTGGTTTTTGTTCTGGAGCATTTAAGTATCTAGTAAGTCAATGGTAAGTTTGAGCTCTCATATATTATGTTGGACGATTCCCTCACACTTATGTATTTTCGAGGGTCCTTAAGTCAGGGTAAAGTAGGAGCAATACTCTAACTTCCAGTTGAAGAGCTAATTGATGTCCAATTTTTTTGCCATAGTCTAATAAGTAGAACTTCTCTCATTTCTTTTTATTGTTTGCTTTAATGAATTGGTTTCTCAAAATAAAGAGACTATGACCCATAGGTGTCTATTAATGAAAACCTATTTAGGTTTAACACAGAGAAAAATTTATGGCAATTTTAATCATCCCACAATGTAATGGATTGCTTCATGAGATGATGAGTTTCCAGCCACTGGAAAAAAAATGAGTAAGATGAACGACCATATAGCCATGATAGAAGAAAAGAGATTTCATCAGATCACATGCTAAACTAGAGGATCTTCAAGGTGCTTCTTAAGTCTTCCATTCTGAGTCTATGTAAAAAGGGGTAATAATTTTGTAAAATGTTCCTTAAGCGCATATTGGTAGACCCTTGCTATTTTTTTTAATTTATATTCTTGCCTTTAAGTCTTCTCAGAATATATAATGGGTATGTTGTCAGCAATTCTAAGTGTGTCCTAATCTATATGTGTACCTGTACTCAATTTTTAACAATGTTTCTTTGTTCACTAAAAGTGGTTTTGTTTGGTAATTTGATTTTATCAGTTTTCTTATATGGCACAGATAGACTGTCCAGGTTTCACAGGCATACTACAGTGAAGTCAGAGCAATACATCTTTAGTTTGCTGTCCAAAATAATATCTCTTCTTTCCCATGCATTCTTTCCAAACCTCTCAAATGCTGAGCTAGTTCTGACAGTATATATTCAACCTCATCATCTATGTGGACATTTCAAGAAAGCATACTGTGAAGGAAAGTGAATTTATCCACACCATTTATAATTTTTCATTTTCTGTAACCAGTAGTTCCATATTTGGATGGTGTGGTACTGGCTAATGGATAACCACTTCATTTGAATTTTCTAAGGACAATACTGAAGATTACCTGGGAAGATAAAGTATTAGACACCGAGGTCCCTCATGGAGTTGAACTGCTAATCATTCAAACTTTATTACAGAGACTACAACTCTGATTAGTTGGTCACATAACCAAGTGCCATACACATTTACCTAAAAAAAAATTACAAAGAATTTGTCCAAGGCAAATTACTGATTTGGAGGTCAGAAGAACTGGTACAAGGACACTTTTCAAGGTCTCTTAAAGAAAGGTAATTGTGAGGGAGCAGAGTCAAGATGGGGAAGTTAGAGTTCTCCCTGAAGCCCAGTCAAATGCTTGTAAAAGTGACTCTAAACAAATTCTGGAGTTGTAGAACTCACAAAATGATGGAGTGAAGTAAAGCTCCAGGCCACAATAGCCTGGGAAGTATCTTTCATGCCACACTGGGATCAGATTACAGTTCAGCTTGGGCCATGTTGGCATGGGTGAGACCTACGCAGGCTTCTGGGGGGGGGAGTATTGAATCTCTCACATCAGTGGCAGTTTCCAGATTTCAGGATCCCCAAAACCTGAGGACAAATTGGAAGGTTAGTGGAAGGAAAACAGTAGGACCTCTTTGAAAGAATACAGTGGTCTGGCCACAGTCACAGTTTTGTGGAAAACGTGGAGTAGCCCACAGAAGCAGCAGTAGGGGCAGGACCAGTAGCTATTTCTGGATCTCTAGATCCACAGATGGGGGGGGGTACATAGTTACTGATAATACACCGTCCTCAAACTCAGTGGAAGCAGAGAATTTCCTTGACAAAGAGCTCAAAAGTCCAGTAAACATCTGGGAAAATGAGCAGAAATCAGAAAAAGAATCAGACTATAGAATCTTACTTTGGTGACAAGGAGGACAAAAATATACAAACAGAAAGAAACAAAGTCAAAGCTCCTACATCCAAAGACTCTAAGAATGTAGTAATTTGTCTCAGGATATAGAAGAGCTTGAACAGCATTTTGAAAATCAAGTAAGAGGAATGGAAAAAAGACTGGAAAGGGAAATGAGAGTGATGCAAGAAACTCATGAAAAATTAGTCAACTATTTGCAGAAGGGGACCCAAAAATAGTGAAGAAAACAATATCTTAAAAATAGACTAACTTAAGTGGAAAAAGGGATCCAAAGAGTCAATGAGGAGAATGCCTTAAAAAGAAGAATTGGCCAGATGAAAAAGGAGATACAAAAGCTCACTGAAGAAAAATAGTTCCTTAACCATGAGAATGGAGTCGAAGAAAGCTAAAAATTATAAAACAAAATCATAGGAATCAAAAAAAAAAGCAGACAATGTGAAATATCTTATTGGAAAAACAACTGACCTGGAAAATAGATGCAGAAGAGGCAATTTAAATATTATTTGACTGCCTGAAAGCCATGTTAAAAACAAAGGAGTGTAGACATAGTGTTTCAATATATTATCAAGGAAAGCTGCCCTGATATTCTCAAACCAGAGAGCAAAATATATAATGAAAGAATCTACCGATCATCTCCTGAAAGAGATACCACAAGGAAAACTCCTATCAATATTGTAGCCAAATTACACAGCTCCTAGTTCAAGGAGAAAATATTGCAAGTAGACAAAAATAAACAATTTCACAACTGTGGAAACACAATCAGAATAACACAAAATCTAGCAGCTTCTACAGTAAAGGATCAAATGTTTCAGAGTATGATATTCCAGAGGTCAAAGGAGTTAGGATTAAAAGCAAGAATCACTTACCCAGGAAAAATGTGTATAATGCTTTGGGGGAAAATAGTCTTCAGAGAGATTTTTATGTGACGTTGAAGTACCAAGAGACCTCTACATATGTTTATCAAAATAACATGGAGAAGGGACTAGAAAAGTATCCCTAAGGAAGTCTTAGGAGAAACCACAACAAATTGGTGAGGAAACGCTTTTTTAAAAAAATAATTAATTTGTTTTGAGTTTTGTACAATCACTTTCATATATATTAGATTTTCTCCCACTCCCTCTCCTGTCCTTCCCTCCCTCACCATCCCCAAGATGGAATTCAATCTTATATAGGTTCTACACATACATTCTTATTAACCACATTTTCATCTGAGCTATTTTGCACAGAAGAATTCAAATGAATGGGAGAAGCCATGAAAACAAAACAGCACATAACAAAATACAGGAAAAAATACTGTCCTTCATTCTGTGATCCAATTCAGTTTTTTTTCTGGATATGGAAGGCATCTTGCCTCAAGAATCCATTTGAAATTTTTAAGGTTCTTGCATTGCTGTGAAGAGCTAACTGTACCAGAAAAATTCCTCACATATTATCATTATTGCTGTGAACAAAGTTCTCTTAGTTCTGCTCCTTTCACTCAGCATCAGTTCATTTCAGGTCGCTCTGAAGTCTTCCAGTTCATCAGTTCTTATAGCACAGTGTTCTTCCATTACACTCATATACCAAAATTTGTTCAGCCTTTGCCCAATTGATGAATATCCCCTTGATTTCCAGTCCTTGGTCACCACAAAGAGAGTTACTACAAATTTTTTTTGTACATTTGAGACCCTTTCACATTTTTATAATCTCTCTGGAATACAGGAAAAACACATGTGAAGCAAGATGAACTTTCTTTTTGTCGAGAATAATTTGTGCCACATATCAATTCATGAACTAAGATTATTACAGTCTGCAATGCTCTTCTGACTATTTTGATGGTACAATGACTACGAATGAAAAGTAAGATCTATTAAAATGTAGAATTCTTTTTCATGTCATTTTGACTTCAGTAATTTATAGAAAAAATGTAACTCCATTGTTCCAGATTATAATCCATTTTAGATATGATAAGCCAACAAACACATGGCACTTTCAGGGCAACCTTCATTTTAATCCAGAACAGATCACATACAAAAACGACAGACTCAGTGAAGAGAGACTGATCACATACTATCAGTGTAGAAAGGGTGCAGCCACATAGTCCGTATTCCACAGAGGAATCAGGAAGGCCTTGTTGTTGTTATTGTTCATCCTTCATTTCAGAAGAGGAATAATGACATCACAACAGTGCATTTATTTAGGGGATGATTGACAATGTCTTGAGTTTTGTATGAATTGAATTTACATGAAGAAGAATTGCACAAAGTTGTCAACCTCAGTCCCTTGTAGTGTCTTCAAAGTTCAATGTTAGGAAGAAAGTAAAGATAATCATCAATACTCTTGGATATACTGGATGACATTTGCATCTTCAATATATGACCATAATCCAAGTAATCCATAGTACATGTCTTCATGCTTCATGCACCATTAGAAAAATTATTGTCATTTACTATTCTACAAGGAGAAATCTTCATATGCAAAATGAACTAGAGAAGGAAACGGCAAACCACTCCCAGATCTCTGCCAAATTGAAATTTTCTCTGATTTACTCTCAGCAATGAATTCAGTCAATTGTTTTAATATCAATTGCTTTTACATCATTTTGAAATGGGTAAATACCATATTTCAAGTTGAGACTTTTGTAACTTAGCCAAAAGAGTTTTAGTCTCAATTTTCTAAAAGGACCCTGGAAAACCTCACCTTGAAAACTCCTTGCCTATTCCCATGTGAACTGACTCTCTAGACGACCATAAAATTTTCCCTGTCACCAGCCCTACCAACCCAAACCTCTAGCATCATTAAGACCGCTCCTGGAAACCCCAGAAAACCTGGGAATATTCTGAACTCCTTCTTAAGTCCTTCTGTAGATAAGAAAACCAGCTTTGCCTTTTTTTTGCTGAAAAAAAGCTTGGGTTCAACTCATTTGAGGAGGACCCAGAAAATAGCTGTTTTGGGTTCTCAAGTACCCCTAAACTTCAATAGTTCCATATAACTAGAGTCAACTTTAAATTCCAGTCTTGTTCTTTGTAAAAATGATTCAACATCACTTTTGTACTTTGGTTTCCTTCCATTTATATAATTAACTCCATAATATTAAGAAAAAATGTTAAATTTCAAATATTTTATCTTTTACACCACAGCACCCATTTACCCAATTATTTGAAAACACCAATATTCCATTACTTGCATTGTGCTTACATCTAAAACTCTCTTCTTGGATTATAGAAACATGCCATAAAGATAAAATCCAAGGACCTAATTTGATATCATCACTACTTTATAAATTAGGACACAATAAATAATGGTCCCAGAGGCTTTTACTAAGTGGCAGGTTTCACTAATCAAACATTTTACCAGCACTTATATCTTAAATGCTATATGTGTCCTAAAATACAATCACTTGAGAGTATTTGTCACCAATACAAATTCCTACTTTAGAAACTCCATATACAAACACTTTACATAAGAGACTACAACTTTAACAAACTAAGGCACCCTACCATCTGGGTAATCATTTTAGATTCTTCAAGTCTTAGGGGCCCTTGGATGGTGCTGGTGCAACTCCTCTCCTTCAACAATAGAAAGAATTAACATCTCTTATCTGAGCCTCTCCAGTTCTGATTAGATCTTAAGAAGTCCTTCTGTAATTACTGGACTTCAAGAGGAAAGGAGGATGGGATTAGGAGGCTTTTTGTCTTAAAATTATCATAGAATTTCTGGATCCACAAAAGTCATAATTCCCCTTATCTGCTCCCTTATGTTCCACCCCTATAAAACTTGAAGTTATTATAGCAAATTAGTGTATAAAAATAAGTCCCTTCAAAAAATCATGCAAAAGAGTTTACAAGACATTTTTCATACAACAAATATATTTCTCTTTTAAAAACAGCTTACAATTTTTTCCAAAACTGGCATGCACCTAATTCACAAAAATTACAAACCTAAAACCAAGGTCTTTTCACATTTAGGCATGAAATTTCTTTTACAAACATACTTTTGTAAATGCTTAATTCATAGCAAAAACAATTTTAGTTAAAACTTCCATCTTAACACCAGAATAATTTTTTGGCGTATTTCATACACCCTTGCATGAAACGTGCTTGAAAATGACACTCATATACAAAAATATGTGTCTTTTTTTAAGGATTCGAATTTTCTCAATAGGAATTCTACAACATAGAACCTATAACACAAAATTCATAACAGATTTTTAAGACAACTTATCATTAATTTATCAATAGAATTCCAACAATAACAGCATTTATATTTTCTTAAAACATTTAAATTATTTAAGTGTACTTAAAACATAAAATAAGGGGGGCAGAACCAAGATGGTGAAGTGAGAGGAAATACTTACATAAAATATTAGACAAACTCCTTCAGATACCTCTAAAAAGAGAATCTACCCAGATTTTAAACAGAAAGAATACAATATGGAAGAGACTGTGTCAGATTCACAGCCCAGAACAGATTTGAAGGCAGGGGAAAGATCTATTCCCTTTTCCTGGAGGTGGAAAGAGTGCACAGCACACAGACTGAACCAATCCATCCCTGCTGTGGCACCAAGCAAAAAACAAGAATTTTGACGATATCTTCCAGGAAATCATCAAGAAAAACTGCCTAGAAGTGCTAGATGCATAAGGCAAAATAGTCGTTGATAGAATCTACTGATCGGGGGCGGAGCAAAGATGGCAGAGTAGAAAGACACACATTTGGTACCTCCGAAACCACAGCCCAAGGATTTCCTCTAAAAAGAACTCCCAACAAATTCTGGAACAGTGGAAGCCGCACAGCAACACAGTGAGGGAGATTTCCGCTCCAGAGAGCCCTGTAAAACCGATCCCAAAGGTCGATCGCGCCCCGCAAGGGAGCAGAGCCCTCCCCTCCTCTGCCCCGGCCGTACTACATCGAGAGGAGCGAGCAGAACTGAGCAGCCTTCACGGACGGAATCTCCAGCGGCCGCGAAGTTCCCTGCACCCACAGACGCACAGGTCAGTGAGAGAGACGGGGTGAGAGGAAAGTGGAGTGTGTCCGGGACTCAGGTCCCCTCAAGAGGCAGCAGCAGAGGCCGCGGCAGCGGGAGAGGCCATGGCAGAGGAAGCAGGCAGCCAGTGGCTCGAAAAGCAAGTGGTCAGAGGCTCCCAGAGCAGGCAGGAGCTCAGCACCACCTCCATTACAAAAGGTCTCTGCAAAAAGCCCCTGAGGGAACTGAGCCTGGGAGGCAGCCCTGCCCCTACCTGAGCACCAGCAGATAAGCTCCCATTGAATCGCAGCCACGCCTGTCGCCAAAAGCCCTCAGGCTGGGGAGCAGCATTTGAATCTCCGACCCCAATCACTAACTGGGTGGATCTAGGTGGGGGTGGAGAGGACTCTCAGAGGTCAAGGAACTGGCTGGGAAAATGCCCAGAAAATGGAAAAATCTAAGACTATAGAAGGTTATTTTCTTGGGGAAAAGATGATTGCGCCATTCCTTTCTGATGAAGAAGACCAATGCTTACCATCAGGTAAAGACATAGGAGTCAAGGCCTCTGTCTCCCAAACATCTGAAATAGGTATCCCATGGGCTAAAGCCGTGGAAGAGCTCAAAAAGGATTTTGAAAATCAAATTAGACAGGTGGAGGAAAACCTGGGAAAAGAAATGAGATGCAAGAAAACCATGAAAAA
>JAQQSK010015375.1:0-10799 GCA_028658325.1 Potorous gilbertii
AGAAATGTTAGCGGTAGCAATTAGACAAGATAAAGAAATTGAAGGAATAAAAATAGCTAAAGAAGAAACTAAGCTATCACTCTTTGCAGATGACATGATGATATACTTAGAGAATCCCAGAGATTCAAGTAAAATTTTTAAAAATTGAAACTAATCTTTTATTTTCAAATTTTAAGAATGGAATATAAAGCAAACCATTAATATTATTTTTTTAGAATAAAAGCATTTGAAATTAAGCAGAAAAATACATTTCAAAAATATACAAATCACATTATTTGTAAATTGAACATTTCTGAACAATTTAAAATAAAAAGCATTTGAGGAAAACTGAGTTATTAATTAAATAAAATATATTTGCAAAATAATTATTTTTTGTGTAACAAGAATGTCTAGTTCCCTAATCTAATGAAAATCCATTGTGTCAAATGAAATAATATGTAACACTTTGTAGAAAAGAAAAAAAGTATTATCTAAAATAATTACTTAATTAGACTATAATAAATAGCATACCATATCATGATATGAGTAAATATATGTATTAAGGTTGTGTATATATATATATAGAGAGAGAGAGAGAAATTTTATAAATCCTGATTTACATGAATGCAAATAGTATTTCTATATCCTATATTAATTTTAATAAAAGACCTACTTTTTAAATGTTCAAAGATCAACCAACAGATGTTTATCAGCTTCTTTTCTATTACAGGAAGCCTTAAGTTCATATCTTTATTACTGTAACATCATGGATAAGTCAAAGTTTCTCTGTGCCTCATTTTCCTCTTCTGTAAAATGGGTTTTGGTTTGCTTTGGATCTCCTTGTTTCCTAGATCCCATGTTAGTTATTGTATTATACTGAAGTTGACAAGGAATAAACCATAAAGAATAATTCGGTAGCAGGTACAAATATCATACATTGAATATTAACTATTAGCACAGAGAGGTCCAGAAGCTTACCTAATTTCCGAAGACTCACAACTCATTGACAGAAAAAACACTGAGACAAAACTATTAATATTCTACTAAAAAAATTAGTTCAATCAAGTATGACTTCACGTATCTACACCATCTTTCAGTCCTAATCTCTTTATCATGTGCACCAAAATGTCATGACGGAATTTGTTACACGCCTTGCTCAAACTGGGCTAAAGAATTTCTGACATTTACCTGATATATCTTTGTAGTTGGTCTGTCAAAAGAGGAAGTGAGTTGTTAGACGCAAAACCTAGACAGGTCAAATTGATTAATGATGGCCAATCTCTTCAATTCTTTGGGAGATTTGCGTGGCAATTCTGGTAGTCTCAGAAATGTACTTAGGTGTTCTAAATCACGTTACCCATTTATCTGTTAAATTACTCTATGTGGATTTGCTGTCTTCATCTTTTCCAATGTCTTTTGTTCTTTAACAATCTCAGACTATTATGAATTACTTTTCATTAGTCAATCCAAATGGAAATAATTTCTACATTGGAAGAGGATGCTGCCTACTGGGTCATAGACTTTTTGGTTAGGAGTTCAGATCAAAACTTGTCTACTCATAGACATTTTAATTCTTCTCAACTTAGCAAGTGTTCGTTAAGCTCTGTTAACAAAAATTACTGGACAAACTTATTTCTGGCACACAACACTCAGATGAACAGATGTGAGCTGAATCTCTATCTTCAGTCAGAACCTACTGAGTTCCAACTAGTTTCTCAATTTCTTCTTTTCTTTCACATTTTGTTTGCAATGCTTTCTAACTATTTTCAGAGCATCAAATGATTCTAGCTTTGTCACTTTTATTCAGCTCTTTCTTGACTGCTTGTCTCAATCTAAATTCCCAGGTTTCTAAGATATCTCATTTCTTTACATCTCTAATTCTTGAATTTAGCAGCAAATCTTGGCAACACAGCCCTCTCAAATTCAAATCATTTAGTCAGACAACAAGTATTCAAATATTTCTGGGTCAGGAATTGTACTATGTGCTGAGGTTGCAAGAAAGACATTGGAAGCTTCTTCTTTTCAAAGAACTCACCGTTTCCATGACTCAGGTGTGAATAAGGGACACAACATGCAATCAACCGTGTATCAACAAGGATACAGGATAAATTGGATATAATCTCAGAAGGAAGTCACTAAAATTAAGGAGAACTGGAGAAAGTTTCATTCAGAGAATGGACCTTTAGTAGAGACATAGAGAAAACCAGAGAAGTCAGGAGGCAGAAGTGAACAAATGCACAAAATTGGAAGATGGGGTGCCTTATATGAAGAACAGATAGATAGCCAGTGTCTCTGTCTCATGGAGAACAGGGAGGGGAAGTAAACTGTAAGAGGACAGAGCAGCTATTAAGGAGCCATGTTACTGAGGACTTTAAGGGACAAACAGAACATTTTATATCTGATCCTGGAGGCAATAGGGAGTGAGTGGTGTTTATTGAATTGAGAGTTGACGTGGTCAGATATGTGCTTTAGGAAAATCAATTTGACAATTGAGTAAAGGAGGAATTGGAATGGGGAGAGAGTTGATATAGAGAGACCATCCAGTGGGATTTTTCAACAGCCCAGGAATCACTTGATCAGGATCTTCATCAGGGTGATGAATTGTGAAATCTTTTGTGAAGGTGGAAAGGATAAGACTTGATAAATGATTGGATGTGAGAGGAGAAACAAAGTGAAGCATTAAGGATGACACCTAGATTGCAAGTCTGTTGACTTCTAATATTGCGTCTACAGTTGTCTTTTAGACACCTCAACCTAGACAACGAATACATCTCAAGCTCAATATAGGCATACTTCAGAGATATTGTGTTCAGCTCTAGAGTAGCACAATAAAGCAAATATCTCAATAAAACTAATCACATGAATTATTTTTTGGTCTCCAAGGACACATAATTTTTTTTGTTTACACTATACAGTAGTTTATTAAGTGTACGATATTGAGGTTCAGTTGTTTTTAGTCATTTCTGACTCTTTGTGACCACATTGTTTTGGTAAAGCTATTGAAGCAATTTGCAATTTCTGTGATTCATTTTACAGATAAGAAAACTAAGGCAAACGAAAATGACTTGCTCAGGGTCACACTTGTAATAAGTGTCTGAGGCCAGATTTAAACTCAGGAAGATGAGTTTTCCTGAATCCAGGCCTCATGCTCTAGCTGACCCAAGGTGTGCAACAGTATTGTGTCTAAAATAACAAAGCAAGGGGAAAAATGTATATAATTAAAAATTGCTTACTGCTAAAAAAAAAGTTGCTGTCTTCTGAGCTTTCAGGGATTTATAATCTTTGTAATGGTGGAGGGGTTTGCCTCGGTGTTCATGGTTATTGACTGATCAGAGTGGTGGTTAGTGAAGGTTGGGGTAACTTGGCAATATCTTAAAATGAGGTGTAATGATAATTATGTTAAAGAGAGTTAAAAATATTCTCCACCAATTAATGGTCCTGTCCGTTAAGGGAAGCTTGGTTAGGGGAGATGTGTTTTGCAGGAAAGCTCAAACTTTTTGTTAATTTCTAATGAGGCACTGGTTCTCAAGGTTGGAGATGCCTTCTGGCTGAAAAGTGTGTGTGTGTGTGTGTGTGTGTGTGTGTGTGTGTGTGTGTGCGTGTGTTTATGTATGTAGTATATATATATATATATATATATATATATATATATATATATTTACAATGAAGTGAGGTTTTACTTTGGGGCTTAGTTTTTGGAAGAAGGTTTGTGTGCCAGATGAGGAAGCTGCAAAGGGTCCCCCTGGCTTTGAAAACTTAGAAGTTGGTGCTTCCCTCTCTGGTACCTATGTATGTATGTATGTATGTATGTATGTATGTAATAATCAGACAGCTGGATCTGTGTTTTGATCTGTCATGTATATATTGCTTATGGTCAGATAGTTGGAAGCCCCTTCTGTTGGTCTTTATTTCTTTGTTTGTATATTCTCTGAAGTTCAGGGTGCTGACATTTTCCCCTGAACTAAGTGAATTATATATATATATGTGTACATATGTGATTAAAGTGATTGTTGACCCCTCAAAAGTTACTTTCCTTTTAGAAAAGCAGATCTAAGAACCTGTATAGTAGGCCCTCCCGTGTGTGTTGTTACATAATGCAAAAATGAAGTTTGCCACGTTGGTTGATATGCCCTTTTATTGAATACTTAGAGGTCATTGTCAGTTTATTAACTGGCCTAATTATAATATTCTTGTGTCTCAGAATAGGGAGATCCAAGGAGAGGGAGAGGACGGGGGAACAGTTGGCAACCAACCATCATCAGTCTGTCTCTACTTTAACCTAGACCTGAAGCAGTTTAGCCTACTGCCTACTGACAAGTTGTGCATGTCTTCTACAGGGAACCTTCCCTAAACCCTTCTAGTTACAGTGCTATACTGCCTACCACATTACATTATTACCTTCTTGAGATCAGGGACTGGTTTTTTTTTGCCTATTTTTGTATTTTTTGTCTCTTTTGCCAGGGCTTAGCATAGTGCCTGGCATATAGTATACACTTAATAATTAAAAATCTATTGATGGAGTTAGCCTTGACAGTAATGCGAAAATCAACAGGAGGGGAAAATTTATGGGTAAAGATCTTGGACATGTTGCATTTGCTATTTCTATTTTAAAAACAGTTTAAGATGTACAATAAAAATATTGATTGATTGGCCAGTTACACCCATGGTATGTAAAAGGTGTCACATCTCTTGGCCCTTATCTCTAAGAAATAATTTCACTGCAAACAACGTTGTTAGAGAACAGTAATATAAGTAAAATTCAATATATTTTTCTTCATCCAGAGAGAAACAATAAGCATAAACAACAAAAACAATAATCCTTATTTTCTATCTAGCACCCGGTATATGGCATTTTGAAGTTTGCAAAGCATTTTACAAATATTGCTCATTTTATCTTTAAAATAATCCTGAAAATGAGGTGCTACTACGATCCTCATTTTACAGATGAGAAAACTGAGACAAACAATGGTTGACTGACTTGTCCAGGTCACATAGTAAGTATCTGAGGCAGGATTAGAATACCTACTATCTGATGCTGAGATGGGCCTATGCCATATTAGAGCCCTAGACAACTCTCTAAGATGAGCAATTTCACAGTAGATGCATTTCCATATTTTTGAGTCCTCACTTGATATTCTTAGCATCAATGAATGCTCAAGTCAAGTTAAAATAAGTCAGCAAAGTTAAAGAAAGGGAAGTGAACATTGAGTGTTGGTAGGACTTTGAAAAGACTAGGCAAAATAGAGTTTCTATTTGGAGTAGTATTGGAGAGTTAATTCTTGCAGAAATGGAGTGAGTAAATGGAAAATAGGTACTAGGTTTAAAAATAATGTTTGTAAGAAATAAGAAGTCTTCCACAACAGTTTTTGAAGTGACATAATATCAATGGTATTTTAGGAAGATTTTTTTCCATTGTTTTGTTTGCAAGATGGCTTGAACAGTAAGAAGGGGAAGAAAGTTGGTCAAATTCTATCTAACAATGCTGGCAAAGAAACTTCCATAGTAATATACTAATGGAGTGATGGGAGTCTAGTTCTAATTCTATACTTTGGAATGTAGGATATGCATAAAAAAATTGTATGACAATCTTTGCTCTCAAATAACTTACAGTCTAAACTTGAGCCAAAACAAGGTGATCTACTCTGAAAAGAATAGGAAGCTTAATACAATATACTTCCAAACGCCTTAATTTCCCCGGGGTTGAGTTATTCTTCCTCCACTGGAGATTGTAACTCATCTACATCAAAGAATATAGACTTCTCAAAAGCATGGAATTCATAAATTCAACAGTATTTTGATGAGTCAGCAATTATAACTTAAGAAATTCTGATTCTTAGATGATACAGATACAGTCTGTCATTGGGTCAAAAATCAAAACTTTTCTAGCTTGGTAGGACCTGCCAAGCTTACACTATTCTGGGAAGGTGTACATGAATTTAGATCATCTCAGCCACATGGTCATAAGAAAGCAATGTCAAACTATAGTAAAAGCAGTCAAAATTATGTAGTTAAAAAAACCTCTACCCATGTTACCTGTTCAGTCAACTCTCATTTTTATGGGCTCCCAAAATAATTTTTCCCAAGTCCTTTCAAAAACCACATTGTCTTTGTTTCACTTCTGAGTCATAATGTGATAAATGAGTTGATAGGAAAGAAACTAATTGATTTTCCTCATCTTCATCTTTTCCACAGTAACTTAAACAGTGAACTGCACATAGTAGGCACCAAATAAATGATTGATTTTATGAATGAATTCTGTTTATTTAAGGAAAATCGTTAGAAATCTTGACCTGAATATAGTTACTGTAATTAATGCTGGTGATGTCATGCATTACAATAAAATTAAGTACATATGTTATGGAAAATGTCAACAAATTGTTCCCAAAGGGAAACTAATATTCCTTTTCTCATATCTATTCAGCTACCATTCTCTATCCCATGGTAGAAAGTCTATAAATTATTTAGAATAGTGTGAAACAAAGATGAGTAAATTTCCAGTAAAAGCAACACTAAAATTGGAATTTTGCATAAAGACCAGAGCTCTCTGATTTTACAGGTTTAATATTTTTCTTCAATTAATATAATTAATTGTGTCTTGTAAGAGGCACAAAAAACCAATAGGCTGCAAAGCCAAGCATCCGAAATGTTGCTTGTTTCATGTGCAGTATGCTTCTTCCTCAGTAAGCATATTTATTTTTACTCCACTATAAAATGCTAGAGCAAGTAAAATTGATTTAGAAAAGATTACTTAAGCCAGGATTTCCTTGGTGGGGGAAGATGGAAGGTAGTTGAGGGCAGGACTTTTAACCATTTATTTTGACGTTGCTATAATTAGTAATGTAAACTCCTTAATGAGGAAAGAGACCATGTCATTCATGTGTTTCCCTATACACTAAGTTTCAAAACTGAAGCTAAGACAAAATAGTTTCCCTCTGCTTTGTGAACTGGACAGAAAATCTGAAGGATGTCTATAGTAGGTACTAACTGGTATGGAATTTTGATTGGGCGGAGGAGGGGAATCAGGAAAATACTTTAAAAATTCTCAATTCAATAAATACAAAACTTACTAAGTACCCACTATTTGCCAGATACTGTGGTAAACACTAAATATACAAATAAGAAAAGGAAAGACAATCCCTGTCCTCATGGAGCTTAGAAATTAACGGGAGAAGTGAACACACATAAACAAGCTGAAAGTGTATAGAGGAGAAGAAACAGGGTAGCTGGAATGGGTACATGGTGTTTCATGAAGTCAAAACCAAGCAAAGCTACTGGTAAAATGAAGTTAGCTGCAATTGTAGACATTGTAGAATTATGCCAATGTAAATCCCAAATAAGGAATCCAGTAAATAAATATGAACTAATTGCATAAATAAATAGTCTACTGTAGTTGGTTGGTGAGGAATCTTCTATTTATTTTCTTATACAGACACTGCACTGGCTTTCTGGCTCTTTTAAAAAGGCACTTAAATGGTTTTTGACTGATTAACATTAGTTACCTAAAAAGTCATGGATAATTTGTCCTACATATAAGATCGCAGGAGTGGTGATGAGAAAGTTTTGTAATGTGTGCAACAAAAGAAAGGATTTTAAAAAACCCTACACTCTAGAAGTGAGATTTATAAATCATTTTTTGTTCTTAGAACTGATAAGCCCACGAAATCAATCGTACAGTTCTTGAACACATAACATTCATTAGTCCATTGAAACTAAAAATAGAAGTATTGACAGAAGAGTATATGTACTGGAATGTTCTGGGATATGATCTATCAAAATTGAACAGTATCTTTTAAAGTTTGGGAATTCTTTTAAAGTTTCAGCCGTGCTGGGATAATTTTTCTCCAAAAAAAAGACTCTTAATTCTTCTGTCTCAGAGATACCGCTTTGCTCAACTTCTTAAATCTGACACCACACCCCAGCTCTTCATCATGAAGTCTCACTCCAGACCAGGGATTCACCCTATGGAAATTCCCTCTGCCCCAATGATCTCTGCCTTTGAGTCACCTTTTGTGAGTCGTACCAAATCCTCCATGTAAGGAGTACACTCAGATCAGTTACATCTAATTGCTTTACATTTGTTGTTCAGTGGTTTCAGTCATGTCTAACTTCATGACCCCATTTTGGATTTTCTTGGCGAAGATAGTAAAGTGGTTTGTTATTTCCTTCTCCAGTTCATTTTACAGCTGAGGAAACTGAGGTAAAGTGAAGTTAAGTGACTTGTCTAGGGTCACAGAGCTAGCAAGCAGTTTGAGGTAGATTTGAACTCAGGTCTTCCTCACTCCAGGCCTAGCCACTGTTTCCCCTAACTGCTCCAATATCCCTTTGTTTGCCCTTCTTTAACTTTCTTATACATTTTATCTACCTTCATTCTAGCTACCTCTACAAATTTGCCTCTAGTTTCCCTTTTGGCAAGCCGTTAGCACTATATAAATAGTGCTGTTGTTTCAAAACACTGGAAATTCTTTTGACAGAGAAATTTCCTCAGGATTTTCTCTCCCCTTTTCTCTAAATATTAAATTTTATATATAATTTTAGTAGCCCATACTGTGTCATACTCAGCTCCCTTCTTGTTCTTCAACAGCAACAGCCATATAAATGTAGGAAAAAGTGCTCTATATTAATATGTAAAGGATGCAGGCCTATTCACATTATCTTGCCCTTATCAACATTGTTTCCAATAACATTATTAATTTATTTAAACATTTAAAAGAGAATCAGATAATATACCTTTCATGGTTATGGATTTGTATGTTTAATTAAATAAAGAATTGTAGAGACGATTACAAAAAAGAAAATTGATAATTTAAGTTACATGAAATTCAAAACATGCACACATAAGACTAAGGTATCTGGCATTTGAAGTGAAACAGTCAAATGTAGGGAGTAAACCTTGTATCAAATTTCTCTGTTATAAAGACTTAGTATCCTTGATATATAGACAACAAATTGAAATCTGTAGGACCCAAGTATATCCCTTGGTAGATAAGTGGTAAAATAAAGTGAACACACAATTCTTAAAAGAATTCCAAAATATGAACAAATAGATGAAATAGTGCCCCAAATCTCTAAAAATAAGGCAAATGAAAATAAAAACAATCTGTAGTTTTACTTCACATTTACTAATTTGACAAAAAAGACAGAAGAAAGGTATAGTTTGTGTTGGAGGCAATATCAAAAGATAGACTCACTAATGCAATGTTGGTTGAACTGTGATTTAATATAAACATTTTGAAAAAAGTTAATTTTATACAAATAGTGAGAAAAATTTTGTTCCAGAGATTCTACAACTAAGCATATATCCCAGGGGGGTAATTGATAAGAAGAATGTCTCTACATACACTAACATATTTATAGGAGCACTATTTGTGTTAGGAACCCTCAAAATTCCAGTTATGTCACCTGAGTGGTACATCTGGCAGGCCCCCTGAAGAATAAATGCATCACATATTCGAAAATGCAAAAAAAATAAATAATTTGTGGGGATAACTGGAAAGCAGCCTTGGAGAAACTGGGCATAGATCAATGTCTTACACCATTTACCAAGACAAGGTCAGAATGGATATATAATGCAGATATAAAGAAATATATTGCAAGAAAATGTAAAGAGTGTGAACTATGTTGACCATCAGACTTATGAATAGAGAAGAATTTAATAATTAACGAGATAATGTGATGTGTAAAATAGAAAATTTTGATTACATTAAATCAAAAAAGTTTTTTATATAATAAAATAAATATGGCCAAGATCAGAAGGAAAGTAGAAAACTGGTTTAAAAAATATAGACAGATTCTCAGATAAAGGTCTCATGTCTCAAATATATAATGAACTTTGTCAAATCTATAGGAATACAACTTATTCTGTAATTGATTAATGGTCAGAAGATATGAATAGGTAGATTTCTGATGAAGAAATCGAAACAATTTAGAGTCATATGAAAAAGTGCTCTAAATCAGTATTGGTTAGAGGGATGCAAATTAAAACAATGTTGCAATATCTTTTACACCTATCAAATTGGTTAAAATGATTGAAGGAGAAAGTGACAAATGATGAATGGGATGTTGCAAAATTTGTACTCTCACTCTTGGTGGAACTATGAACTGATCCAACCATTTTAAAGAGCTATCGTGAATTAAGAACAAAGACATATTTAACTGCCTATATCCTTAACCCAGCGATATCACTACTAAATCTATTTCCTAAGATGATTAGGGAAAAAGAAAAAGAACATACATGTTCTAAAATATTTATAGCAGCTTTCTTTGTGGTGACAAAGAACTGGAAATCTCAGGATGCCCATCAACTGGGGAATGACTGAAAAAGTTGTAGTGCATGGTTGTGATGGAATACTACTGTGGTATAAGAAAAGATGAGCACAATAGTGTTAGGAAAATATGGATAGACTTTTGTGAAATTATAAAGAATGAAATGTGTAGAACAAAGAGAACATTATATACAATCATAACATTGTTATAAGAACAACTTTGAGTGACTGTCATTTTTAATATCGTAAATACCCAAATTGACTATAAAGGACATGTGAGGGAAGATTCTATCTGCATCCAGAGAAAGAAGTGATAAATAGAAGTATGTACAGAATTGGTCATGGTTATAGATACATATTTATATGTGTGTATATGCATACACATATACATAAACATATACATACATACTCACATACATATTTGTTTTTAATGATTGCCATTTCTACATCTCTAGGGATAGAGAAATGGAAGAAAAAGAAGGGGAAACATGACATGATAATTTTGTATATATGTATATATATATATATATATATATATATATATATATATATATATAT
>JAQQSK010015376.1:0-10799 GCA_028658325.1 Potorous gilbertii
TGTCTTTTAGAATCCCTGAAATCCAATACTCCATTCATTCGCTGTTTGAGGATTTTCATAGTGCACCTATCTACTAGTGAATTCCCATTCAGAAGACAAATCTTCTATCTTCTCTATAGGCATATTGTATATACCAATTTATATTAATACTGAACCCCAAAATATAAGTTCTTGGAGAACTGTCTTTTTTGTGTCTTTAACACTTAGTACAGTGTTTGGATAGACAAAATAAATTTCTTAACATAGTATCTCAGTTCTGATGTGATTACCATCATAGGGGACCAGATAACCCAATGCTTAAGGTTTGTTCTACCTATATTTGATCTCTCTAGCACTGAATACTCAGCTAGTCAGACCATTTTTTTCTAGTTTGTGGCTAATCAAGGATTCCTTTAAGACTCATAGCATATAATTAAAAAGAAGTCTTTTATATGCTACTATCCCGTAAATTGTTTTCACAGTCAAGGATATGAAAATGTGATAACTTGACCAACTTCTTCCCTGAAGAAAAGGCACAAGGTTCCCTCCTGTTATTTGATAATGAAAGAATCATGACTGAGGTAGTTGCTCTATCAGACATTTGAATTAATAATTATATATCATTTTACCTGTTGGTTAGATACAAATATGGACATATTGAATTCATTATCTTTTTACCAAAACACTATCATCTACCCAAATTACCTATTATTTTGAAGACACCATTATCCACCCCTTTATCTAGGTTATCAAGTTGGGTCTCATTCAAAACTCCATATCCATTGCATTGCCTAAGCTGATCAATTTTTGCTTTCATAACAACCTTTGAATATACTCATTTCTCTATTTTGATACTCCTGCTAGCCTAGTGCAGGTCATCATTTTCTCATACCTGGATCATTGCAATAGCTTGCTGGTTGGTTTGACTGACAAACTTTTCTGACAACTCCAGTCCATCATTCTTCACTTCTGAAAATGTTCTTCATAAAAGAATAGATCTCAACATGTCATTCTCTCACCCCCCAACTCAACAAACTAGAGGGGCTTCCTATTCTTCCAAGACTGAATATGAAATCATCTGAAAACTCTGTTTGACATTACAAATCCCTTATAATGCTCCCCCAAGCTTTCCAAGTATTTGATCTTATACCCTTCAGTTTCCATGATCTTTTCCTTCCAGTGACACTGGCCTCATTTCTGTACCTTGTACAAGACATAATACAATTCCATTCTGAACCTTAAGATTGGCTGTCTCCGTAAATGAAATGCTTTTTCCTCCTTTTCTCTACTATTGTCTTCCCTGCCTTTTTTTGAGTGCAAGCTAAAGTCCCACATTCTATAGGAAACGTATTTCTGATCCTCCTTAATTATAACCCCTTTTTTTCATTTGTGTTGTACAGAGTTTAAGCAAAGTTGCTTTTCTGTATTTTCCTCTATTAAACTGTGAGTTCCTTGAGGGCAGGAACTTTCTTTCACATTTTTTTATATCCCAAGCATCTAGTTCAGTGCTTGGCACATTTATAATATAGGTGTATATTCATGAATATATAGATAAACACAAAACATATATATATATATATATATATATATATATATATATATATTTATATACACATGTACAAAGACACATATATGTATATGCATATATGTATGGATGGATATTTATATATGCAAACATACACACTATCTTTTTATCATCATGGCATAGTAGATAAAATAATGACTTTAGAATCAGAAAGACCTTTATACAGTTCTGTCCTCTGGCTCATTCTTATTTGATCCTAGATAACTCCCTTAACCTCTCAATTCCTCAGGCAGCTCTCTGAGTTTAAAAATTCTAGATAACTTGTCAACCTACAACCATAAAGGGCTTCCTTCTCCTAAGTTTCCAATACTCATGAAATCACAAGTCTATTTACTATCACTATGAAGAATTTAAATATTTTTAACTTCGCCATGGTCTACCTTAATTGTCTTTCATGTCACCTCTTTATACTACATCCATAGAGATTCAAAATAACCATATGATATGAAAAATCACTCTTAAAAGTTTCTCTAACACATTGCTCAGATACTCATGGGAGATTGATGAAGTGATCACTTTTGCTATAAAAAGGATTTATGGTTTGGGATGAGTCTTAAAATTCATCAAGTTCAATTTGCTCATTTATAGCTGAGGAAATTGAAGTACTAAGTGGTGTGGATCACATCACAGAGTTTCATAGCAGATGTTCAGATCTCCATCTCCTGTTCTCAAATTCTGAGTGGTCATGATGCCATGCAAAGGAGTCACAAAGGATGTAACTAAATTTAACTCAGTGGAATACCTAGCAAAAGGAAAATCGATGCTTTTCTTTCAAAATGAACTCTTAAGAAAATTAGAGACTGTGCTAAAAAGCAAGTACATATATGTGTGTGCATACACACACATATACCTCTATATACATAGGTGTATAGTTGTATGTATACACATAAATATGGACATACACACATATGTCATGGGAGGGAGAGAGCGAGGGAGCAAGAGGGAGGAAGTAAGAGAGAGAGAGTGAGAGCAAGAGAAAAGATGGATCATTTTCTATATTCTTCAAATAAGTGAGATAACACTTCTATTGAAGTCTAGAAATGTTTTTGTTTGAAGATTTATTCTAATTTCTTCTCATTTCTGTAACACATTTTAATACTAACTTCATTTCTCTTTAACTAAGGGAGTCTTTCATATTCAATATCTTTCTTCTGTGGGTTATCATTGCTTCTTTTTCATTGATTCTAAAAACCTGTAATAAGATTTTCTTCTCATTGACTTATTTCTGCCCTCTACATATTTTCTTCCTGAGTTTTATGCTCATACAAACTTTTCTTTTGTAATACCATTAGTTGACAATATTTACAATAGTCTTCTTATATTGATACTTCAAATAATGAAACAACACTCAGAATAGATCAAAATTACAGGTGATCCATGATACAGTAAAATGGTCCAAGAAACACACATAGAGATTTATACTTACTAGTCATGAAGATTTGCTCTTTAGAGGTGTGAGAAAATAAAATTATGACAATAACTACCTTGATTGCCTCTGCCTGAAGACTAGGTATACCACACTTCATACCTTTTCAGTGTTTTCTTGTAGCCTTAAGGAGTTTGGGAGTAGCATGTATCCTAAGCACCTATTAATTTGTTCCCTCAGTTTTAAGGTGCCCAAGTACTCTAGGGCCATTAACTATTTAAGAGTCAAAATATCTTTTGTAATATGATTATTTAAAAAATATACAAACATTCCCCCTCACATAAATGAGTATGTATAATTACACTTGACTTAGTCTCTGTTGAGTACAGAGACATTGAATTTCTAGCTTATTTCAGTTCCTATCAAATCACTTATTTAATTCCCCCACCTTCGTCTCTCACTCCTTGATTTGCTTTGTCACACCCTGACTTTTCAAAACTTTTATCCTGGACTGACAATAACATCTAGCTTCCATAGTGACCCTTGAGAATCTAGAGATTTCAGTGTCTGCATCTAAAACTGTTAAGAAGAAATGAAAGAAATCTAAATCCAAACCTTGGTTCCTGGGATCACGGGGTCTAAAGGGGGGGGAAGGTAGTCTTTCCTCCATCACTTACCTTCATAAAATGTGCCTAAATTTTAGGTGAATAGGATTTCCTGGGTGTTGCTTGAAAGAAAAATAGAGAGAAAATCTTTGATAGGTTTGTAATTTTAAAGGTGATGACTGTTTGGTCTATATAGCCAATAGAAAAAAGAAAGATGTTCCTACCTTAATGACAAAGGAACACATGCTGTCTTCTCCCAGAAATATGTCCCAGCCACTACTACATGAATGCTTCCATTTTAGGTAATCTTGGCATGCATAGCAATGGGCATCATCAAGGATATGTATGATCAAGAAAGAAGGTGGGGCAGCCATGTTGAGGGACCAGGAAGCAATGCAAAATACAGCATTGATGACAGTACGGTAATATAATCAGAAAAAGCTTTCCTTCATAATGTTAGAAAAATGTAAAGAACCTGTATTTCTAAAATGTTTATAAAAGCTCTCTTTATGGTGGCAAAGGACGAGAAATTTCAGAGATGCCGATCAGTTGGGGAATGATTGAACAAGTTGTGGTACAGGATCGTGATGGAATAGTATTGTGCTGTAAGATATAATGAGTTCAACGATCTTAGAAAAACATGGAAAGACTTACATAAAATAGTGAACAATGAAATGAGCAGAGCCAGAATAACATTATATGCAATAACAGTAACTTTGTTTTAAGAACAACTTTGATGGAATGCCATTTTGACTATTATAAGTATCCAAATTAACTTAAAAATACGTATGAAGAAAGACAGTATCTGTATCCAGAGAAAGAACTGATAAATGGAAATATGTAGAGAGTAATTTTATATACGTGCATACACACACATACAATACACATACACAACTGTTTGTGTCTAATGATAGCCTTATTTAGGTCAGGAGGGGAAGAAAAAAGGGAAAAAAGAAAAAAAGAAATTTACATGATCAATATATTATATATTTAAATGGATTAGCAAGTTGTAAATAATAGACTTGCAGTTTCATGTGCAATCATCTTTTTATTGTACTATGCTATGGAAATGAGTGTTTTATTGCATAAATTAAAATAAAAAATATAAGAATAAGGAAAAACACATTTCTTTCCATATTTTTAATTCATGTTTGTAATGAACAAATTTCAAGTATTTATGAAGAATTTGGGCTGTACCTAATAAGATAATTTAAAAATAATAAGAGGATTGTGATGATTAGGTGATAATATCTCTAACTCATTCTAAATAAATTGTAGTCAGAGGAGAGTGGAAGAGATTGGAAAGGAAAAGCCTAACTTTATTTCTGATTGGGAAGACCCATAATTTTAAAGAGATAAATTTGTCTAGAAAATGCACATAGAAAATAAGAGGTAATATTATTAAAATTTATGCCAATAATTGTAATAGACATGCCAAGGTTAAAAATTAAAAAAAAATCAGTTATTCTATTTGCTGAGAACACAATTGATACTACTTTATAATAATACATAGTTACACATCATATAATAAGCAATGCATTTGACTATTCCTAAATTATAAATAGAAGGAAAAACCACAAGGAAATATATCACTGTGGCAGAGTAGAAATAGTAATGGTTTTTCTTCATTGTAGAATGTAAGATCTTCAGGGACAAGGGTTATATGATTTTTGTCTTTCATTCTCTAATACTGTATACTGTGTTTTCCTTATAGGATGGGATGCATAAATATTTCTTGAAAGGAATTAAATTGAATTTTCAATATCGGAAAAGTGGAAAGAGTACTGGAGAGGCACTAAAAGAGCACTCTTAGGCTAAATATGAAAAGACTGAAGGACTCCAACTACCAATTTAACTTGGAAGAATATCTGGCAAAAAGGAAATCAAACTGTATCCTTCAAAACAAGTCACACAGATATTAATGCTTCTGCAATTCTTTAGCACAGAATCTAAACACAGGAGTGAAGAGAGAGAGAGAGAGAGAGAGAGAGAGAGAGAGAGAGAGAGAGAGAGAGAGAGAAAGAGAAAGAGAGAGAGAGAAAGGGAGGGAGGAAGAGAATATAAATATACACATGCAGGATTTGTATATATACATCCATGTATGTATGCATACATACATACATGCACATATATACATACACATGTGGGATATGTGTGTATAAAACCTTTTCATGTTTATGGGACAGTTCTCAATTCTATGCTGCTGGAGCCATAAAACTATTGAAAAATACTGTTTTCTTAGAGTCTTTCTTCTTGGATAAAGAAAATACTAATGATTCTGCTTTTATAAACGGGAAAGTATGCTTTGTCTCACACTATCTGACCTTAGTTGCCAGAAAAAGCAATGCACTATTTACAAACTAAATGAAAAAAAACTCTAATTTCTCCCTGAATTGTCTATTTCATTTTTTCAAGTCAAACAACTATTTTAAAATGCACCTACTTGTATATAACAAAGGGCTAGTTCTTGAAGTGGTACAAAGTTTTGAGAAGACCTCATCACAGTCCACATACTGTTTGCAGACTAGCAGGAAGAAAAGTCATTTGCAGAAATAACTCAAATCAGAATACATTAGATATGTGGAAAAGAGAATAGTTGTAATAGCATTTCTGTAGCACTACTATGTGTCAGGCACTATGCTAACTACTTTACATTATTATTTCATTTAATAAAGTGCCATATGAGGTCCCAGGGAAGATTATTGTTTACAATAACTGATTTGGCAGGTGTGGAAAACTAAATGTAGGACTGATTCTGTCTCATTGGTTAATAAATAGGAAGCCAACCATAGTTCAAAATAGTGTATCATTCAGAGTGCTGACATCATGCCTGACACTGAAGGGAAAGATGCATCAACCAAGAAGTACACATCCATCAGTTTTTTTTGTTTGTTTTAATAATGTGTCTGATTGTGTATGTGTATGACAGAGAAACTCAGGAGTCTTAGCACATAGGAAGAATGAACTGGAGAAGAATCAAATTTAATATGTACATATATTCATATCCACAAACATATATTAATAATGTAATAATTTGTTTATTGATGTATAAACACAACTTCTTTATTAATATCTCCCTTAGGTATGCCTATGGCCTTTGGGACATGTTGCACATCTATCTGTCTGTCTGTCTATCTGTGTGTTTATATGTATATATACACACACACACACACACACACACACACACATATGTGTGTATGCATATACATGCACACATGCAGGAATACAAATTAATGTATGCATATTATATTATCTGTATGTGCACATGTACATGTATGAGTACATGTAAAATTAATATATTATATATGAATTTGTGAATGCTTGTATATATGTATGCATATTTACACACATAATAGATATACAGATATGGATAAGCAGACAGGCTTAGACATAATAATAACAAACATTTGCATAGTGTTTATTATACACCAGGCACTCAGGTACTGTGCTAAGGGCTTTACAATAATTACCTCATTTGATCCTCACAACAACCATAAGTGATATTATAATCCATTTAGAAATGGGGAAACTAAGCAGATAGAGTGACTTGACCAGGGTCACACAGCTAGTAAGTTTCTGAAGCCTGATTTGCATATGTGTCCTGCTGACTCCAGTTTATAGTTCTATAACCTCTGTCTGAGTCTTTAACATTTTACCTTTATTATGTAGATGAGATGGATTAGAAGAGATTAGATTAGAAAAAGAAGTTATGAGAATTCATAAGATAATATGGAGTAAGCAAAAAGAGGAGAGATTAAACAGTAGACTTAAAGTAGGCAGTTTCTTAAAAAGGATTTTGGTCAAGGTTGGAAATAAAATTTCAATGCAATTTAATTTTTTCTCATATTTCTGATGCAGGAACCTGATTCTTCTATTCTAACTTTTTCAGAAAGCAGGTACCTAATTCAATGAGAATAATGCCTTTTGTATTACTCATTAATATGTGATATGATTATTAGCTAGCCAAGCTGTCCTTGATATGCTTAAAAGATAGAAAAGAGTTTTAGTATCAGAGTCCACCAAAAAGTGAAATGTGAGAGCCTGACTACAATATATAGCATGCCTTCAACCGTCACCATCAGTCTTGGGGGGAGGCATTCACACTGATCTCAGGGGACTAGCTGGCAAATGCAGAGTAGGGCTGTGCTCACACTTTTGTATCCAGAGTTATTCCTCTTGCAAAAAAAAATAAAGTAAAACTGTGATTTTGGAAAAGAAGCTTTCATGCTGAGCATTTAGAACATGTCTAAAAGAGACAAAACCCTGATTTAAATAGTAAATTTGTGACTGAGCTCATGCAGAAAGTACTGGTAGTTAGAAGTGAAAGTCATGAATAATAGCCTAATGGTTTCTATTTGTTTTGGAACTGTACATTGTGATTTCCTTCCCCTCTGCACCCCAGTCCTTCTCTGATACATTTGCCTAACCTTCCTAATTAGGTTTTGCTTGAGGTAGTATTGGAATTAGATTTTGTTCCCTGGGCACTCAACAAGTGAAGGAGAATTTGACCAGGAGTGGATTACATTCCTGAGGGAATCTGAGTGGGGATTTGGAATTTGTTGCAGATAATCCACAAAGTGGATAATGAGGGTGTGAATAATTGAGAATTTTATACACACTTAAAACCACTTTGCAAGCAGGGCAAAGCATCTTTATACTTGGAATGAAGTTCCCATTATTGAAGAATTAATAATGAGCTGTGGATTTTCTAAGCTTTTTGCCTTCTCTATCCTCTTTTCCTTATTCTTGCATATCATTCCAGAGGATTAACCTGGAAAGAAAGAGATGAAGCAAAACTCAATGAATATGAAAAAAAGATACTTATTGCTGATGCTGTGCTAATTATGTTACATTAAATTTGTATTATTTATGCTGTTGCTGAACCCCCAATTGAGGAGCTGTGTTTACAATTTGATTCCTTCTAGCTATTGAAAGAATGGTTATAATTGTAACCCAAGAAAGTTTTGAAATACAAGAGAGATCTAACAAAAAGTCATGGCACTTATCCTTGGAATTGTATTTATTCTGAGCTTCGTAATAAGTACTGGATACTCGTCCAGAATTCATTTCTTCTTAGGTATGTTCGTCTGCAAATATCATATATTATATATACATATTCACATGTATAGATAAAGATATATCATAACTATCTCTCTATATTCAATTATTTGGTTTTGGGATTATATCCCCTAACATGTGTCCTAACAACATTTCCAGGACAATATTGGTTTTATACTTATCAAAAGATAAGTCTTTATTTCAGGAGGAAGCTTGGTTAGGACATTAAAAACACCACACAGTACTTCATTGTCAGTCAAACCCACTATTCTTCTATTCAATCATAGGCAAAACCCATTATTCATTCCCATTATATATCTATTTGTGTATATATGCATGAATATACATACACACATATATGTATATACACACTTTTTAGCTGTATGGGTTGTCTGTCCCAATTACTGTTTCAATCAGCAGTTTTCAAACTTTTTACTGTCTGAACCATTCTATACATTTAAAAATTATTGAGAATGCTCTTACAGAGATTGAGTTTATGTATCTTATATCTGCTATTGTTTACTGTATTTGAAATGAAAACATCTCGGGTGTAATGTGAAAAGTTTAGACATTGTACATTACCTGAGTCTCAGGGAGCACTAAGGATCACTGGATCACACTTCAGCATTGATCCAGATAATTGGATGTAGTCCAAATAATTGAGCTCATGTTATTGACTTAAATTCATGGGACATTTGGACATTTGATAAGATCTCTGCACAGAGAGTTAAAAAAATTAGAGAAATCATTGGAGAAACCTAGGTACACTTCAGGCCAAAGCTAGTTTGTTCCCCTCAAATTTTCAGACATTTGTTTAGGTATTTTTATTATAACCTGCACATCAAGAATTTTTGCCAGGAGGGGTGGAGCCAAGACTGCAGAGTAGAAAGACACACATATGCTAGCTCCAAACTCACAGCCCATGGATTTCCCCTAAAAAGAACTCCCAACAAATTCTGGAACAGTGGAAGATGAGCAGCAACACAGTGAAAGAGATTTCCATTCCAGAGAGCCCTGAAAAACTGACTCCAAAGGTCCTTTGCGCACTAGACGGGAGTCAAGCCCAGCCCTGCCCTGCTCTGGCTATGCAAAACGGAGAGGAGCAAGCAGATCCAAGCAGGCTTCAGGGATGGAATCTCCAGTGGCCACGAAGGTCCCTCCACCCACAGACTCACAGGTCAGTGAAAGAGATGTCTGGACAGGCTGAGAGGGGATTGGGGTGTCTCAGTGACTCAGGCCCCCTCGGGAGGCAGCAGCAGAGACAGCTGGTTGCCAGAGGGTCCTGGAGCAGGCAAGAGCTTGGCAGCAGCTCCATTACAGAAGGTCTCTGCATAAACCCCCTGAGGGAACTGAGCCTGGGAGGCGGCCCTGCCCCTACCTGAGAACCTGATTTAATCTTACCCTGAATAGCAGCCAGCCAGCCACCAAAAGCCCTGAGGCTGGGGAGCAGCATTTGAATCTCAAACCCCAAGCATTAGCTGGGCTGACCTAGGTGAGGGTGGAGAGGACTCTCAGAAGTCAAGTAACTGGCTGGGAAAATGCCCAGAAAAGGGAAAAACTAAGACTTTAGAAGGCTATTTTCTTGGGGAGCACATGATTCCAAACTTCCTCTCTGATGAGGAAGAAAACTGCTTACCATCAGGTAAAGAAATAAGAGTAAAGGCCTTGGTATCCTAAACATCAGAAATAGATATCCAATGGGCTCAGGCCATGGAAGAGCTCAAAAAGGATTTTGAAAATCAAGTTAGACAGGTGGAGAAAAAACCGGGAAGAGAAATGAGAGAGATGCAAGAAAAGCATGAAAATAGGGTCAATACCTTAATAAAGGAGACCCAAAAAAAGCTGAAGAAAATAGTACCTTGAAAAATAGGCTAAATCAATTGGCAAAAGAGGTTCAAAAAGCCAATGAGAAGAATGCCTTCAAAAGCAGAATTAGCCAAGTGGAAAAAGAGGTGCAAAAGCTCACTGAAGAAAATAGTTCTCTCAAAATTAGAATGGAACAGATGGAGACTAATAACTTTCTGAGAAACCAAGAAATCACAACACAAAATCAAAAGAATGACAAAATGGAAGAGAATGTGAAATATCTCATTGGAAAAACAACTGACCTGGAAAATAGATCCAGGAGAGACAATTTAAAAATTATGGGACTACCTGAAAGCCATGATCACAAAAAGAGCCTAGACATCATCCTTCATAAAATTAT
>JAQQSK010015377.1:0-10798 GCA_028658325.1 Potorous gilbertii
TCTATGGTCTTATATTTTTTCCCTTTTCTGGGCATTTTCCCAGCCAGTTACTTGACTCCTGAGAGTCCTCTTCACACCTGACCTAGATCCGCCCAGCTAATGCTTGGGGTCTGAGATTCAAATGCTCCCAGCCAGTTACTTGACTTCTGAGAGTCCTCTCCACCCCAGGCTAGGTCTGCCCAGCTAGTGCTTGGGGTCTGAAATTCAAATGCTACTCCCCACCCTCAGGGCTTTTGGCGGCAGGCCTGACTGCTCTTCAATGGAAACTTCTCTGCTGGTGCTCAGGTGGGGGCAGGGCAGCCTCTCAGGCTCAGTTCCCTCACAGGGTTTAGGCAGAGACCTTTTGCAATGGAGCTGCTGTGGAGCTCCTGCCTGCTCTGGGACTCTCTGGCCGAGCTGCCTCTGCCTCTGCCACAGAGGCTGCCTCTCTAGGGGGTCCGAGTCCCGGAGATCCCCCGCTCCCCTCTCAGCCTGTCTCTCACTGACCTGTGCGTCTGTGGGTGGAGGGACCTTCGAGGCTGCTGGAGATTCCTGGTCCCTGAAGCTTGCTTGGATCTGCTCGCTCCTCTCAGTGCCATGCGCCGGGGAAGGGGGAGGGGAGGACTCCACTTCCGTCCGGGGCGCGATGGACCCCTGGAGTCAGTTTTTCAGGGCTCTCTGCAACGGAAATCTCCTTCACTGTGTTTCTGCGCGGCTTCCACTGTTCCAGAATTTGTCAGGAGTTCTTTTAATAGGAAATCCATGGGCTGTGGGTTCGGAGCTAGCAAATGTGAGTCTTTCTACTCCGCCATCTTGGCTCCGCCCAAACAGTTTGTCTCGAATGTAAATGAAGGGGAATAACATGTAATCTATTGGGAAGGTAGACTGGAGTCCAAGTAAAGAACTTGAAGTTACAAATTGAGGAGTTCGTAATTCACCATAAGGGCAATAGGTAGCCATTGAATCTTCTTGAACAACTAAGTGACATGGTCAAACCTATGTTTTAAGAAGATAATTTAGATCTAGATTATTATGATGATTAAAATGTAGATTGTAGATTTAGATTAGTTTAGGTGATGGGTTACAGGCTCTGGGAGCTCCCTTGAACTCTCATTGAATCTTCCCACTTGATCTGGAGTTCACCTGAGGCCATAAGCCTTTCATTATTGCTTTGTCCAGTTGCCTCTGCTGCTTCCCACCCTTGACCCCATCAAAATTCCATTTTCTTGGTTCTAACCTCTAGTCACTCCAATCCCATCAGGATCCTCCATAGATTCATCCTCAAGATTCTCCTAAATCACTCCTCTTTTATCTCAGACTACTAGACCACCCTTAGATTCCCTCCCACAGTCTTTGTCTATATAAAATCCATTCCATTTATATGAAGGTGCTCAGATTCACTCTAGCTCAATCCGGCTCAAAAGTCACAAATGCTCAGATTCTTTAAGAGTCTACCCAATATGGCACATCTTAGTTAAACTGTTTTTCTTTGGCTGAAAGAAGGCTTGAGTCAAAATCATTTGGGTAGAATCCAACAAGTCGGTATTTTGGGGTCTAGAGCACCCCTAAACCTCAACATAGGTAGATGTGAAAACGTTTTGGAAAAAAAAAATTTTATTTTTTGCTCAATATTTCAGTCAGGAATGGAATGTGATTTTTCTTACTTTTAGTTTCATCCATTTTCCATATTATTATGATGCTTCCTCATTGTTAATCCCATGAATTCAATTTGCTTTTACTTCCTTTATCGGTAGCTATTTTTAGCACCTTTTCTCATATTTGGGAAGCTTGAAACCACTCCACACCATTTTAGGCTTAATACCTTAGGATAATACCTCAATGTATGAATCAGTGTCAGAGGCCTTTGACTAAGTGCTAAAATGCCTTTGATGTTACATAACAATAAATGTTCTGATAAGATGAACAAACTTGATCATACCCAGAGACTATCTATAAATTATCAAGGTAGTTGAGAAAGTCCTACATTCCAGAAATTGGAGGCAGCATGAAATTCTAGCTGAAATTCTTAGGAAGGAACTGCTTGGTAAGGAATAAGAAGTAGCCAGAGTGAGGTCTTCAAATGTACTGGAGGAAGTTGGACTTCCCAAACTCCCTTTTGGTGTTTTAGTACATTCCTTTATCAACTGGCAGCAGAGTCTGAATTAGGATCCAAGTACATGTGAACTTAGGACTTCTTAAGCACTGAATGAATTAGAGAAAAAAAACCTACTGTAAGTTAAAGTTCTGTTACCCTTTGCAAGATAAAATTAAATAATAGCTCCTTTCTCTTCAAGTATACCCCTGTACCCCTGAGTGGTGCCTGCAGGAGAGCGGCCACAGAACCAGAAAGCTGGAAGGGAAACAGCCTAATGTCTTCTCTCATTCCACAGGGGAAAAGTTACTTCTGCTACTCTGAGAGCTGAGTCCACTGTAAAATCTCAGCTTAAATGAAATGTTCCAATCTTTTTAAAAATCATTTGCTTACTTCTGCCTGCATTTCACTCCTCCCAGTGTGTCCTTTTCCTTCATCCCCCAAAGGAAGAAAAACATATACAATTCCACTCAGATAGATCTCCGAATACTGTTTACTACTCTTGGATTTCATTGGTTCCAATGCTGCAGTTTGTGGAAAATATGTAGCAGAATCTCAAAGCCGAAAACATTCCCCCAGGGTGCCCATTAGGCAGAAGGGCAGCACAGTTGTAAACAATCTGTTTTGTAAAATAGAGGCATGTGATAAGGAAGACAGTGGAATAGTATTTGTTGAATATTTCATTGACTAGTGCACAGCTTGCAGAGAGGGGTAAAAATTTAGAAGACAATCCTTCAAAAGCATTATCTCCAGGAAGTATTTTCATTCTTTTTCATTTGTATTTTAATATTTCAAATAGAAAAGGTTGACATATGAACAAGTGGGGAAAGGCAGTGGAGAAATTCCATCACATGAATGAAATATAGAACAAATCACATCTCTCAGGTTTGCTCATTTTAACCCATTATCCAGCAAACTCATTTTATAAGCCCACCCATAGGCAAGGAATTATTTGCCTCATGTTAACTAGAAAAAGACACAGATGGACAGAAAACATAATTGAGAAGGAACCATCTGTCTTAGATAGACAAGGTACTATCTAGCCTGGAGGTAGAAGGCTGTCCTGGAACTCAAATCGCATCACCAGCTTTTGCACTGTATTCAGGGTTCTTCAAGCAGTATACAAGGATCCAAAAGTAGATTAATTAAAATATTTACAAAAGATTCATAGATTTAGAGGTAGAAGCAACTTGAGTGGTTCTCTAGTATCATTGCCTCACTTCCCAGCTGAGGAAATTGAGTCTAAAGATGTTAAGTGATTTGTAAAGTCTCAAAAAATAGTGAATACCAGAGTAAAAATTTGAATCCTTGATCTCTGACATCAAATTCAGTATTCCTCCTGAGGAGCCCCTGCTCTGCTAATCTCCCGTGAGATGACATATTACATTGTCTGAATATAATATATATGTCTATATATATTTTTATATTGCCTCCCTTGTTAGAAAATGTTTCTTGAGAAAAGTGACTTTATTTGTTTTTGTTTTTTTCTTACTTCTTTTTATCAATAGTAGCTGGTACATAGTAAGTGCTTAATAAATGCTGATTGACTGCTTGATATTATAATTAACCATGATACCTCTCATGATCAGTCTACCATGAAGTTATAAATCATCCCTAGGTGCTGAGTTTTTATCACTCTTTCCTGATGAGATTTGAATGGGATGGCAATTACCCAGGCCCAGAATATATCCCCAGCTCTCTCAGTGAGGCATTAATAGGTATACCAAGATATATACCTCCCTTCAGAGGAAGCTATAACAACCCAAACAGAAGCTTATGTCTTTTTTTTTTGTTTTTAATACAACACCACTTTTTAGTCTTATCTGACTCTTCATATCTCCATTTGGGATTTTCTTGGCAAAGATACTGGAATGATTTGCCATTTCCTTCTCCAGCTCCTTTTACAGAAGAGGAACTGAGGCAAACAGAATTAAGTGACTTGTCCATGGTCACACAGCAAGTAAGTGCCTGAGGGTGGATTTGAACTCATGAAGATGAGTCTTTCTTATTTCAAGTCCAGTAACTGTGTCACATAGCTGCCCCTAACAAAAGACTTACATCTTTAAAACTCACCAATTTGGTTACATTCTAAAAGGATGAACTCTCCACTACACATTCATTAAATGAGTAGTTTGTGAAGCTCACTGTGCTAGAGGTCAATCAGTTCATAATATATCAGGTACATAGTACCTGGTGACAAGTGTTAGGGATATAAAGAAAGGCAAAAGTTAGTAACCGACCCCAAGGACTTCAAAATCAAATGGAAAAGGCGAGAACCTGGCAGGGAGGCAGTGAATTTGACAACAATAGGCAGGTGGGAATGGGGAATGATGAGTAGCTAAGTGGGAAATGATGAAAATGTTGGACAGGGTGCCCTCCTTAAAGGTATAATTTAGGAGGAGTTGTCCATGCTCATCCTCCATCCTTTCCAATTAGAAAGAGGGACCATGGGGATACGAAATAATTTTGAGTTTTAGGGCTGATGTGATCTTACAGGACAAAATTCTAGACTCCATGATGAAGTCCAAAAGAATACACCTGGATAGGGAATAATTAAGCCTAAAAAATGACATTTTTAAGTTAATCATATTTTCTACTCTCATGGAAGTTTGTTATCGAGATAATTTAAAGATAGTTAACTGTAATAATACACATGTTAAAAAAAACAAAAGAAACAGAATCAAGAGGTCTATGAGGAACAATGTATTCTTTTGTAGAACTCCAATAAAGTTGTCAATTACAGACTAAACTGTTGTTTTCTCTTCTCCATGTTCAGGAGAGAAGGTAGGCCAGCAGCCACACCAACAGGACATTATATTATCAATTCATAGAGAGACTAGCACAGCAAACCAATATTCCCTTTAAGGTTATAAGGCCTGGGGTCATTTACTGTTTCAGTCACTTACTACCTTTGAGGAAATTATCTAATCTCTAACCACGATTTTTCTCATGAACAAATTGAAGTGGGTATAGAGAGATTTTAAAGTATTTCCAAGCTCCAAATCTGTGGCTTCATTCTAAGTACACAATCATAATCTTTCATGAAGATTAAAAGTAGCTTCTCAGCAGGAAAACTTTGGGACACACTGCCTTCGAATGCTAAGATCTCTCCAATGTATCAAGAAAACACATATGAGAATTATTTTTTTTCAAATCATCTTGTATGGAAAACCACAGACAAACAAAAACCACATGAATCTGTGTGCACACATACACAGACACACACATCAATGTCTGAATTAAACAGAAAATAGCACTGAAAGGAACTTTGTTTATCATATAACGTCAAACTTCTTTTATAGAAATTTATGAGATATAGAAAACAGTGAATCCATTTGACCAAGATAGCACAGGTAGCTAATGGTAGAACCCAATCTTCAGCTGAGATGTACTGACTCCTGATCCAATGCTCTGCTCTGCTCTACTTTTCTCTGAATAATTCATAGTTATAGAGTACCATAAGGCTAAAAAACTACTTTGCCTATGACAATTCCAAAGTTAGGTTTCCAATTCTTATTTGTAGAAGCAACAAAGGGAGTGGGGAACCTGTAGCCTCCAGGCCACATGTGGCACTCTAGGTCCTCAAGTGTAGACCATTGACTGAATCCAAACTTCATAGAATGCATTTCCTTAATAAAAGGAGCAATAAAGTAAGAAATATATTGATTAAAACTGCTCACAAAACCTGAGTTTCAGGGTGAATTGCCTGGGGAAAATCCAGCAAGTAGAACATTGGAACAGGAATTCAACCTGAAGTCTCTGAAATCTACCCCAGCAGTCTTTTGACTGCACCAAATTAAGAGGTGAGGGTGCAGGGGGCAGGGTAAGGGAGAGGCAGAGAGAGATAAAGAGAGACAGAGACCAAGAGAGACACAGAGAGAGGATTAATCATATAACAGGAAATTTCACCTCTTCTATTTATGTTAACTAAACGGGATTCATAGTTTTCCAACTTCTCAACTCTAAATATTTCTGGTTGTTGTTGGATTAAAGTTTGTTTTTTTTCAGTTTTGGCAGCAAAATCATGTAGGATTTCATTACTACGATGAAATTTCTTTTGATAACTGACTCCTTTCTAGTTATGATGTACTTTCACCTTTAAATTATATCAGTATTTTAGACAAATGTATTTTTGATCCACTTTAGGTTATGAAATTGAAAAGAAAGTTACAAGTTATGTCCTGGAATGAGGCAGAATGAAAATGTGCTACATGGGACAATAGAAAGATCCAAGAATCTGAGGAATCTGGATTATTCTCTTCAGTATTCATTCATTGCCTGAATGACTCCAAACCAGAGTTTTTAATCCTTTATCTCTAATGGATCCCTTTGGCAGACTCTTGAAGACTATAAATATGTTTTCACAATAATTTTGTAGTGCATAAAATAAAATATATATGATTACAAATGAAGTTAATTATTTTTGAAATTGTTATCAAAACACTTATTTATTTAGGAGGGGGAAGCAATCAGGGTTAAGTGATTTGCCCAGGGTGACATGATTAGTAAGTGTCTGAGGCCATATTTGAACTCAGGTATTGTTGACTCCAGGTCACTTTAGCCACTACAGAAACTGTGCAATCCAGGAAATGGTATTATATGATAGCAAACTCACCCATTTTTGCTACAGGTCTTCTAAGAAACCTCAGCATCTTTGACTGAGAATTTCTGTGCCTTTCTATGAGCCCTGTTGCTGCAATTTCTTTTATGTATTGATTCCTTCAACTACACTCTGAGTTCTTTGAGATCTGGAACTGCCTTTCTTTTTCTATTTATAATCCTAATACTCAATACAGTTTGTCCTAATAGTAAGCCCACAGTACAGGCTTTTTCATTCAGACTTAAGTATGAGCCCAAATTCTGATACTGAATAATTATTTGGTCTTAACTAAATTACAACCCCTGTGAGCTATAGTACTCTCTCTATACCTTACTTTTCTCATCTCTAAATGGGAGCAAAATACCTCAGAGGACTGCTGTGAGAAAAAACTTATAGTGCTATAGAAATAAATGTAAGTTCTTTTTTTGTCTTCACCATCCTCATAAAGGTGCCATTTGACTTTTATTTCTTTGGTTTATAAGGTTTGCAAGTGTTCTTAGAGCCTATTCCGGGGAAACAAATTTGAATGCATTGTTTATCTCAAGTACTGGATTGACAGCATTTAATTTTCCAGTTTCTCTCAAGTGGTTCAGGCAAAGATCCTCAAATCACTCAACAATACACCTACTGTGCACAAGCTCTCTCTGAGGCCAATATGCTTTCATGCTCAAAGTGATAAATGTCCTTTTCTTAAGAATAGTTAGAATTTACATAGTGCTTTAGGGTTGGCAAGCATTTTACATATATTGTCTAATAAGGGTATTACTTAATTTCAGCCAATGTCTTTGGGACAGTCACTGGTTTAAAAAACTATTGCTAATCTGAGTTAATCTGAATATATACTGCTAAATTTGCTTTTTATCTAGAATAGTGTAAATAATCTATATCCATTTTGTTATACTGTGCAGTGAGGTTACAGAGCTGACAGTCAATCTGTGTCTAAATGTCAAGGTTCATTAAAATAATAGAACAAATGACACACAGGAAAAGGGAAAATGGAGAATAATAAATAATCAACTGAGCAAGTAACATTCCACTTATGCAAATCATGCTCATTTCTATTTCAATGCCAAAAACAAGCATGACTATGAGGCTGCTCTATAAACAATAGATAACACAGCTGTTCCTCTGAAGGCCATTTTTATATTCACTCTCATTAATTAGAAAGCTAATCCCAGTAAAACTCCTCTCTTTAACCTCCACTGATCACCTAAAACCATGTAACTTGTAAGAAAACACCCTAACAATACTCTAATATTTGATTTCAAGTGAAGAACCCCTGCACCTTTTGCATCACCTAGATGTGAGGGGACTGACACTTTGGAATGACTCAGAGTGGTAGGTTGAACCTCTCATTTTCTATTTTCTGAGCCAATTTGTTCCAAAAGTCCCTTCCCATGAAGTAAACAGCTTTCATGTTCCAATAGGAGACAAAACTAGAAACAATGAGTTTGATGGTTGGCCAGTCTGGCATGGAACTTCTTTGGAAGATATTCCTGGATTAGATATATTTTTTCCTCCAAAGTACCAAAAATGCTAGCCTTTGGGGAAATTTGTCCAAGTTTTATTCATTTTTTCCATACTACACCCCACTCTGAAACTGGAACTATAGAAAAGTTTAGGTATGATCTTTGTTTTGCCAACTCACAATAGGAATGAAAACATACTCTTGTTGCTAGCACGGTAACACCATGAAGAGATCTGACACACAGAAAGACACGTGCTTCCACAATAATATACAAGCCTACTTTGTTCATAAATTGTGGTTGGTCCATTGTTAATAACTCAAACATTCTGGTTTCACAATGGCTACTACATAATCTGGAGCCATCTCTATTCAGGCTTTATGCTTACCAAGATAGATTAAAATTGACCCAGGGTTGGGCCAACCATAATAAAGCTCTTGGCTTTTAGTCAGAATAACTCATGACTGAAAGCAAAATAGAAAAATGAACACAAAACCCAGTATAAATGTGCCACTCAGTGAGCCCATGCTAGATGTCCAGTGATCATGAAAGAACTTAACCAGCATTCTATTTTTATTATTAAATCATATTTTAGAGGAGGGGGACAAGAAAATAATTTAAAAGACTTCCATTGACTTAAATTATCCAGAATTTGGCAACAAAAAAGAATGAGAAAAAAAGTAGAAACTTGAGCTCCCAGCACTTTCCATGATATCTTTCATTGCTGAACATTTTGTTTCATTATTAAATCATGATGTTGCCTAACACAAATATGGGGTGGTCATTGAAAATGCTGCTTGGATGGGCAAAGTGCAAGCTTTTTGCCTTACTTTCAGATTACTTGATTCTATGGATTATTCACAGTCTGATTTAAATGAAAGAAAGTCTTTATATGCTAAACTGTACCCAACTTTTAAAAATGATTATAATTACAGCCTTGATAGAGAAATAAAATCTTTCTTAGACTTAATGAACTTGATTCTTTTTTTTGTATCAGTTTTCATATAGATTGTTTATTCACTGGAAGTTCTTTTGTCATTGGACACTGGCACTCCACTCTCCATCTATAGCTCTACCTAGTTTCAACTCCACTGAATAAGATTCCCCTTCCATGATAAGCTGATCACTTCTTATCACTTACTTTTAACTTGGATACCACTGACCTCAGCTTCCTCTCTCCTCCTATTCCTGGGCTGGAAGGTAGAATACTAATCTCTTCCAAAATTTTCCTTTAAAGAGAGAAGAAATTGGATTTCCAGATCATCCCATTATTCATCTGTAGCTCAGTCTAGTTTTCACTTCATGAAACAAGATACGCCAGTGCCAAATATACCCTTCTGTCTCTCTCCTATCCCTTTGCAGCTTCCTTTTGTGTGTCTTTCCCCATTGGATTATAAGCTCCATGAAGGCAAGGACTATCTTTTTCTTATATCTCCATTGCTTGACACAGTGTCGTGGCACATAGTAGGTGCTTAATAAATGCATATTTTGTGTATATATACATGCACATATGTGTGTATAGTTGTTAACCTTCCCCCCTCGCTCATCCTCAGCCTCTGTGATGAGAAGGAAGTATGGAGTCCTAGACAGAGTGCTGGCGAAAGTGAGTTCAAGTCTCGACTCAAACAAATTATGGCTCTTTGATAGTGCTATAGGCAAATTTCTAAGACTATAAATTACAGAGAAGGCAATGAAATCACAAGTCCAGTTTCAATCTGCAATCTTCTCCTTTTTACAGTAACTCTTCAGAGCTACAGGGTAAAAAGTAGATAAGGATAAAAAAGAAGATATAGGCAGCACAGAGGACTTAGTGATGGAATTGTCCTTAACAAGACCAGCATTCAAAGTTTGTCTCTGACAATTAGTAGTTGGGTGACTAGGTAAATTATTTAACTTCCTTGAGCTTCAGATTACTTATTTGAAAAATAGTGATGAAAATAGCACTTACCTCTCATAGTTGTGAAAATCAAATAAGATAGCAATGTCAGTCTTAAAGAGTTATATAAGAACTATTATTATTTATTTTTATTATTAATCTAAATCATCCAAGAGACATAGTCAAGAATGAGATTTATGACTGTCTTGATTTTGTTCCAGAAAGATGTTTAAGAAATTGCCTCCTTTTCTTTTTCCCAAAACATGCAGAAGTATGTAAGTAATAAAGTGTTTTTTTTACCTAATTATAAGAAGTAGTCCTTGACTGAACAATGACTAAATTTACAGTAATTCACATCTAAAGTGGTCTGAAATTATATTCTCATTATTTTTTGTTGTACTTGCAGTTGGAAGGAATCAGGTTGCTTCTCATTCATTTATTTTCCTGGCATACTCTGGCGCATAAGAACCAATGTCCTCTGCTGTGAACCTCTCCTAAGCTATATAACCTTCTTCTGAAGATCTCTTTAATAAATCAAATGCAGTTATATATGCATTCTTAGTTACTATCTTGCCCTTCTAATGGATTTAAATATACAGTAGGAAGTTCTGTAAGTATTCATAAATGGTTAAGGTATATTGGTAGTTTTTGTTTATCTTTTTTTTAAGTTTTGGCATTAAGAGCTTAGACTGGAACTTTCAAATTTTCTCTATTAGTTGTTCTCCCTCTACCTATAAACCAATGAATGTCTCTGTAGTTGATTCAAAAACACAGCAATCTAAAAA
>JAQQSK010015378.1:0-10798 GCA_028658325.1 Potorous gilbertii
ACAAATGGGGAGAAAATTTTGGAACCCAAAATTTTGTGAAAATGAATGTAAAAAGTTGAATAAATAAATTTGTATTATTAAAAAAATTTAATATTTTAAAATTACAGAAATATATCATTTCATTGCATTAAGGTTGGCAAAAGATGCATTTAATATTTCTGTTTTTCTCCATTTTGTGAAAACTCCTAATATGTGGGTCAGTTTTTGTGAAGGTGCCATGCACAGCTAACAATGCACTCCTTTCAATATTTTCCAGAGTTCTATCTAACTTCTCTGAATTCTATTCAAATCCTTCATTTCTTTTTAGATTTCTTTAGATCTGAAAGAGGTAAAACTGAAGCTTCACAACATTACAGTTCTAATACTCATTTCTCCCTGTAATTCATTTAACTTTTCCTTTACGAATTTAGATGCTATGCCACTTGGTGCATATATGTTTGGTGTTAATTTACTGTCTATGGTATGTTTCAGCAAAATGTAGTTTCACTGTTTATCTTATTTAATTAGGTCAATTTTGCTGCTCCTTTTTCTGAGATCTGATTGCTTCCCCTGCCTTTTTTACTTCAGTTGTAGCATAAGAGATTGTGTTCCAGTCAATTATTTTAACTCTGTAACTTTCTGTTTCAAGTTTTTCTTGTAAGCAATATGTTGTTGGATTCCAGTTTCTAAATCATTCTGCTGTTCTCTTCCATTTTATGGGTGAGTTTATCCAATTTGCATTCACAGTCATAATTGTTAACTGTATTTCTCTTCATCCTGTTTTCCTATACTTTGCTTCTCTCTTCTATCCCTGCTCCACTACACACACTTTAAGGGTTTGTTTTGCTTCTGACTAATCCCTTCCTTATTTTACTCTCCCTTTCATTCTCTTCTTTCTCTTAACCCCTATCCCTCCTATTTCTCTGTTGAGTGGAATATATTATACTCAACTCTGTGTGTGTGTGTGTGTGTGTGTGTGTGTGTGTGTGTGTATACATTCTTTTCTCCTTTGACCAGCTCAGATGAGAATGAGGTTCAAATGCTGTCCAATTCCTACTACTCCCCATCCTTGTACTATAAACTTCTAATTAGATACCCTTTTATGTAAAATAATATCCCCCATTCTTCCTCTCTCTATTCTTCCCCTCTGGAATCATGGTTGGTCTGATACACTGATCAGAGCTCCTCATTCTTTCAAAACTGTTTGTCTTCACTGTATTGAAGTCATTGTATAAAATTTTCTGGTTCCATTCACTATACTCTACATCAGCTTAAGTAAGGCTTCATAAGTTTCTCTGAAACCATTCTCTTTTCATTTCTTAGAACACAATAATATTCTTTCACATTTACATATCATATTCAGCCATTCCCCAACTGACTGGTATCCCCTCAGATTCCTAATTTTTGTCATCTCAAAAAGAGCTATAAATACTTTTGTACATCCTTTCAATTATTTTTAGGACTAATCTTAAACTACCCTCTCTCTAGTCTCTCATATTCCTTTCTCCCCTTTCCCTTCCTATTCCCCTGTTGAGTATTTCTATATCTAACTGTATGTGTGAATTTGTATGGATATGTATGTCTGCTCTCCTTTGACCAGTTCAGATAAAAGAGAGGTTCAAGTGTCATTTGCTCTTCCTAATTCCCTCCTTGATGGCATAGATGTCTACCTGGATACCTTGATAATTTGCGAGATAATTTCCCCCAACTTTCCTTTCCCTCTTTCCCCTTTCCCACCCTTCTCCCTACCCCCAGTGAATTCCTCTTCTCCTCTCTTTCCATTCTTCTCTTAAAATCACAAAGACATAAAAGAACCACTCCCAGGCTTTTTCTAATTTGATTCTCTATATGAACTCTGATGACGATAGGATTCAGAGGGGACATGTGTACCATCTCCCCATATTAAAACATAAGCACAGTTTATCACTGTTTTGTCCTATGTCATTGTTCAACTGTATTTTTACCTTTTTTATGTTTCTCTTAATTCCTGAGTTTAAACTTCAAAGTTTCTATAGAGCCCTGATCTTTTCATCAGGAATGCTTGGAAGTCCTCTATTTCATTAAGGGTTTTTTTTTTCCCTTTTAGGATTATACTGAGTTTTGCTACATAAGTTATTTTTGACTGTAAGTTCACATCCTTTGTCTTCTACAATATGGCATTCCAACTCTCTGCTGCTCTCTTTATTGTTAAGGCTGCTAAATCATGTATGATCCTCACTGTGACTGACACCTCAGTCCTGGGATTCTGGCTTTTTGGCTGCTTGCAGTATATTTTTTTCTTTGACCTGGAAGCTTTCGAATTTGGTTATAATGTTCTTAGGATTTTTTGAGTTGCTTCCAAGAGGTTACCAGCAGATTCTGTCTATTTCCACTTTGTCTTTGGTTCTGACAGACATGGGCAGTTTTCTTTTAAGATTTCTTGAAATATGAATTCAAGATTCTCTTTTTGTTCATAGCTTTTGGGTAATCTAATGAGTCTTGCATTTTTCTTCTCAATTCTCTTTTCAAGATCAGTTGTTTTGTTATGAGATGCCTTATGTTTTCTCCTTTTCAGTCTTCATTTTGTTTGAATATTTTTTGTCGTATCATGAAGTCACTGGCTCCGATTTAGTCCATTCTATTTTCAGGGAGTTTATTACTTAGCCAAGATTTTGTATATCTTGAGATGAACTGGTAATTCCCAATTCGTTTTCCCATAGTTCTTTTTTCTAATTTTGTCCTCTAGCGCTCTCCTTTCATTGATAAAAAAATCTTTTTGAAACTCTTGTTTTATCTCTTCCAGGAATTCTAGTTGAATTTGTGACCAAGGTGTGTCTTTCTTTGAAGCTTTGCCTGCCGATATTCTGGAGTCATTCCCTCCTTCTGAGTTTATATCTTAGGCATCTCTCTCATCATAATAGCTTTCTTTGGTGGGATTCTTTTTTGTTTGTTTGCTTGTTTATTCTTTCCACTTACTTCTTGACTTCAGACTTGATATTAGTGCCAGGTTCTATGCACTTCTGGAGGGAGGGTCTGGGCTGGTCCTGATTCTGCTCTAGTCAGTTACTGAATGTTGTATTGTTCCTGGTTGGGGACCTGCAAGCTTTCAGTGCTTCCAGAGTAAAGCCTACTCAATGCCCTTCTCATCAGAGGTTGGGTTTGAGTATGAGCAATGGTAGACTGCTGCTTGACTCTGTTGCTGTCCGTGAGCTGGGAAGCTCTGCTGGTTCAAAAGCACACAGCTGTAGGTTCCTCTTTGGTCCGGGTTTCCTCCCCTGGTTATTTCTCTTCAGGCTTCAGACTAGATGAATGTTCTAACTGAGACCCTATTCAGCTCCTGGAGTTTGAGTCCCACTGCTGCTGGCTTCTTTACTTCCTACTCTCTCATTATACTGTACCCAATCTACCCTAGATCTTTGATCTAGAATTGTATGGTGAACAACAAAGCTACCACTTGGCTCCTGTTCCCACACCCTGGATGAAGCTATGATGCTCTAGTATGAGTTTGAGGGTACCCCACATGAGTCAGAGACTTTTTCCTGCCTCAGTGCCAGAAGGCTCTCTTTAGTTCACAATCCTCACCAGATCCTGTCCCTAGTCTCTTTGTCTATCTCCTCATGGTCTGGAAAAATGACTCACTGTGACTTTTTCTTGGATTTTCCTATCATGATTCAATCTGATGTATTTTCTACATCTGTTTGGAGTTCTGCAGGAGAGCTCGTTGTACTGCTTCCTGTTATTCCATCATCTTGGTTCTGCCTCCATAATATCTATTTCAAACTGTATCCATGTTCACCATAAACTTTGTCTTCTCCACCCAGCACCCTTCAGTTACTGTCTTGGGTCTCTGGGTCCTGGTACAGTAAAGCACTCAGATGCTAAGGACCCATTCCAGGTAACAAATACCCTACTAAAGCTGCTCCTTTGAAGCCTGATCCCAACACTACTCTCAGGCACCCCAGGTCTAGTTATGACACCAGTCACCACCTGGCTGTCCCTGCTCTGTCTGCTTAATCCTTATAAGCCATACATTCCATACAATACAATTACAATATTGTAATTAATACAGAATAATAACTAACATTTATATAGTTAGTTAAATAGAATATTTAAGGTTTACAAAGCATTTAACATATATTATCTCATCCCAGTAAGCTGGGATTTGAACACCGAACTTCTGGATTTCAATTCTAGCACTCTATCCACTACACAAATGTATCATTTTCATGTTATCTTGGAAATCAATCTATCACTTTTATTTCACTTAATGATTATTATCTTTCCTCAAATTCCTTCCTCTGACTATATATTTGTTAGTTTCCTTGAACTTACAACTTATTTTTATTTTTAATTCAATTTTTCTTTCACAACTTTACAAGTTCTTGTAATACCTAAAAATACTATCAATACACTTATATTTCAGTATTAAAATATAAGTTAACTAAGAATTTTAGAATAAGCTTGTTTTCCATTAAAAAGATATTTAAAATTTTTTTCTTTCAATATGATGACATAGTATTTTCAGTTTTGTTTTTTTAACATTATAAACTATAAGCAAAATGGCATATAAAGCTCTGGTGACTAGATAGCATAGAAATGTGGAAGAGAAATAAAGGATAAATGAGACATGGTCCTTGCATCTTTCTCCTGTAGGGGGATTAGTCAAGGGACTTCTTTGATTATCTTGAAAAGTATACAGACTTTGGTTCTGGAATTTTGACTACTCCTCCTTCCCATCCCCATCCCCCTTTCTGAAAGATAGGTTTCACTGATAGAAGTTTCTCCCAAGATAGTTGGCTTGGATTCATGAAAGGCTAGAATTTGTTCTGTGAAGTTTGGATTTGGTCGAAGGGCCACACTTGAGGACCTAGAGCAGGGGTGGGGAACCTGCAGCCTTGAAGCCACATGTGATCTTCTAGGTCCTTAGGTATGGCTTTTTGACTGAGTCCAGATTTTAAAGAACAAATCCTTTAATTAAGAGGATTTGTTCTATGAGGTTTAGATTCAGTCAAAGGGTCGTACTTGAGGGCCTACAGGGCCATATGTGACCTCAAGGTCACAGGTTCCCCATCCCTGGTCTAGACTCTTTTAGGGGAGGGCATTCCTCTGTATTGGCTTATAAAAGGAAATGGACACTTTTCACCTTTTTCTGCTTTTCTACCTTTCCGTTTTTTACCTTCCTTCTAAAAAGACCTTGGAAGCAAGAAAAATATGTAGAAAGGAGAGGCAAGGTAGGAAGCCCCAAGTGTTCTTCCTTTTTAGGAGCCCTCAGAGTGCTACTGTAAGGCTGAATGTTTATCTGGGTCTGTGGGGTGAGTCTGGACTCTCCAGAGTGCTGAGGTGTTGCTTGTCTAGCTATTCCCTGAAATGCTTTCTTTCTGGGTAACTCCAAACCACAAGATAGCATTCGTGTTGGGGAGGTGGAGTGGAGGGTGGACAGTGGTGGTACTGTGTAGGCTTCTGTGGGAAAGAGCAATTTACCAAAAGATTGAGGTGCTGTCCCTCTGGCAACCACAATTTTACTTCTACTCTAGGGGAAGGATAGTAACATCTTATACCACAGGATGTTATTTAGTATGAAGGCCTTTAGGACCCTGGTGGAAAGTGGAAGAGGGAAAGGAATTCCATTAATCTGACCATTATAAATCCTTAAAGTGTTATCTATGTTTGTTTAGGTCCTCTTATGAATCCTTTGCATTTCCTACGTTTTCTGTGGGGGTAAAACAACAGCTGTCCTGCATCTGACAAACGTCTCATTACACTGATTGCCCATATAGGATTTGAGGAACCCTTTTATCCAAATCTGCAGAGACCTAGACAGAAGCTACATTTGGAGATTTACCAGAGCAGCAGTTCTCAAGGTAGTCCTCATTCCCCTTGCCAATGGGAGCCCAAGGCCTTAACAACTTTCATTCTAATACTAAGATGTTTTCATTTCCACCACGGGAAATACTGATAGATATAACTCACATAAATGAAAGATATTCAGAGGATCTTCAATTATTTTTAAAGGTATGACGGGGTTACGAGATCAAAAAGTTTGAGAACCATTGTCCTAGAACAAACTCAAAAGGGAGTGTAGGTAGATATAACAAGACAGAGTAATAATATATAATAAACCCCAGCATTTCAGGATCTGAAACAACAGGTCAACATATAATACAAAGTTAATATGTGTACCTGCACTAGTTACGCAAACATGTTAAAAATGTCTCTAAGTATTTTCACTTTCCTTCAAAATTTCAATAGTCCTGCCCATACTCAGTTGATCCTTGACCTCTTAATCCTACAGTCATACACAAAGCTCACGCACAGGTATGTCCATGAAGACTTAACCAAAAATGGAGCAGAAAGGAGCAGTAAGAAAGCAGTGTGGTATTATTCACTTATAATTTTCTGAAGGTTTCATGTTTGCCATGATAGGTTACATCACTGTATATTTCAACAAGCTGTACCTTAATTATGACAAAAGGACTAGGGGGAATGAGAGGAACATGGGACTTAGACCCAATCTTAAAAAAATGGAACACTGGCCAGAGTCTAACCACTGGTGGAAGATTATTAAATTTATACACTAACTGGCATACTTTGCTCAAAAACAGCCAGTAACAGATATTACTGTAAAAATTGTGAAAGACAAATATGCATTTTGGGAAATTTTATGTAGGACATACTACGTAAGGGTACTATGTTACTTATCTAGAAGGCAGCTAGGTGGCACAGTAGATACAGTGCTAGGCCTCAAGTCAGGGAGATCAGAGTTCAAATTCTGCCTCAGACGGTTACTAGCTGTGTGACACTAGTAACCTCGATTTGTCTCAGCTTCCTCATCTGTAAAATGAAGTTAATAATAACACCCGAGTCCCAGGGTTCTTGTGAGGATCAAAGGACATAATAACTGTAAAGTGCTTAGAACAGGACCTGGCTGTGTAAGGGTTATAGAAATGTTATCATTATGTATGTATGCATGTGTGCACATCTATTTATATGTCCTTATGCATATATGTATATGTATGCATGTATTTAATTTCTAGGCCAAGAGATTGACCCCACCATTGATGCAGAGCATGATTCCTCCGCTTTACTGGATGGGCTTCATGAGTTCCTCTGGTCAAATCGATTCCCCTGCTAGCCAGTCCTGCGGTGATGAGTCTTTCTAAACTTAGCTGCCAAGTGCTCAGTCTGTTATTGGCCATATACCTGAATCCTTTCCAGTTAACAGGACCTGCCAGAATTTGGGCTTAGTTGACACACTCTCCAAAAGCCAGGGTCACCTTAATGGTCCACTATGGCACTGCAATGGGTCTTTTGTGGAGTGGGATGTGATATAACTTCAAAAATACTAATATTATTGTTTTCCCAAAATAGAAATAAAATAAAGTATTAAAGAGCCCAAATCTCAAACTCCTACCCATTTCCCATAGCTTATAATCTATGGGCACTGCCAATAGCAAAAGATCTCTGCAGCTTATTTGCTTACCTAGCCTCATCATTACTGTTTATCTATTCTTTCAAAGCACACTGTCTCCTCATAGTCTACTTAGCCTTGTAGACCTGGGGAATGCTCTGTTTACAGCAGAATCTCAGCAATAATACCACCCTCAGGAAACACTGAAAGGAGGGACCTCCTTCAAGTAAGCAGCTATGTAACAGGTGGTGTAAGAGGTTTCACCATTTTTTAAAGTATAAATTACCAATCTCAAATCTATAAAATAGGGTAAAAAACTGAGGCTAGAATCTTGAATTATTAGCAACCAGGACTGACTGCTTCCAGATCATTCAGGTGGAGCTTGAGCCTTGAGTCACTATGCTGTCATTCTCTACTTCAATCTGAATGAATAACTGATGTCTTAGGGACCAAGAGAGACCATAAAATATTCTCCTTCTTCATCTACCTTGCTGGATCAAAAAAGTCCTTTGGATGGATAAGGGGGAGTGGGAGTTCATTTTATCCAATCGATACCTGTGATTTCCTTAGTATAGGGAACTCTCATCATGAAAATATCCTCCACCAATGTTAAACAGCATCTCCTTCGCAATTTAGAAAATTAAGGGGCAAAGAGAGATTAGTTGACTTGTCCATGGTCACACAAGCAGGACTTGACTCCCTGACTCCAAAACCAGCCCTTTGTCCACTATATGATAGTCTCTCCTTTGTCAATCAAAAGGAGGTTAAAAACAATTTAAAGTAAGGTGGAATTTTTTAGGTATAACCAAGGTCCTTTAAAGTCCCAAGGTCTTGGCAATCAAACTCTACTCAACTTTTATCAAATGGATATGTGATCATATCCATTTGGAAGTTTCCATCAATGATGCATGCAGTAACCATTCATGCCTGCCCAACATATACAGCTCTTGTCCAGGTCCTTCAATGACTCTGTCACAGGGAGCCACCTAAACTTGCGAGAAAGTAGTAGACTTGGGAAATGAAACCTATTTCCTTTATAAATGCTTTCTATTGATCTATATATAATTAAGAAGTCACTCCTGAGAATTAAATCATTGGCTTCTTCCTTTGAAATACTAATAGAAGAAAGTTCAAAGAAGGTCATCCTTGCTCTCTTCTGACATCTTGAGGGTACCAGTGGAGTACTCCTTCTGTCCACTGTCATCCTTCACTCTCACCATAAGACAAAACCATTTTCTACTTTTGATTGACTCATTATTCCTTGATGACATCTTTTACGATGGTTCTTTGCTTAGGTTCCTAATTGGTTCCATGTTGTAGGCGCGCCCAGTCCTGAAACCTTCAGTGTGATATTATTCCTTTATAATTTTCTGAAGGTTTCATGTTTGCCGTCATTTAACACCACCAGCAGAATGTTATAATCAAAGATAAAAGCAGATTATTCAGACCCATACTTGAGAAGTGTGTATCCATACTTTTATGGATACATAGGGCCAGGTATTAGTCTGAGAACAACTAGCAAATCAATGAATTATCTTTTGTTAACATTTCAAAGGAGGAAATCAATTATTTAACCTATAATCCTTAAATATAGGCCACCAGCAACCACTAATAAAGGAAACAGGTTTAATTCTGCAAGGCAGGCTAAATTTCCCAAGTCTATTACTTTCTAAGACAACATTTTCAGTAGAACAAGTGTGACTAATGTATGCAGCAGGACAGACATTTGGCTTTTAGAAGTAAAGTACAAATAGAAGTGGAGCTTGTGGATGTATTGATTTGTTCTTTGGTCCTAAGGACATCAGTCACAGGAATGATACACATACATACACGGACTTCATGTGAAGCAGTCATTTCTGAAGCAAGGTTAAAAATGGCAAGTTCAACAAAGCGCAGAACCAGAGAACTGAATGATTTCAGAATTGTAAGGAGCCTCAGTGATCATCAGTCCAACCAATTCCTATAAAAGAATCCCCTCTGCCACAGACCTGACAAGTGGTCATCCAGCCTACTCCTAAAAACCTCCACTGATGGGGAAACTCACACCTGCAGAGCAGTCCATTTCACTCTGGGATAACTCTAATAGTTAAAAAGTCTTTCTGAATCTCAAACCTCAGTTTACCTTTTTGTAATTTCTTCTGACTGCTGCTCCTGGGGCCAAAAAGAACAAATCTAACCCCTCTTTCACATGACATCTCTTAACATAATTGAACACAGCTATCATGTTCCTCCTGATATCTCTTCTTCTATAGGCCAACCATCCCCATTTCCTTTAACTAATCTTTTATGTCTTAGACTTAAACATCCAGTTTGGCCTCTCCTGGATAGTCTTCAAGTTACAAAGGTTATTTTAAAAAGGTAGTGTCCAGAACTAAACACAAAACTTCAGACCTAGCCTGACCAGGGTAGAGCACAGAAAAAATAGCATCTTCAGATTCCTCAGAGATGTGCTTCTCTTAATGCAGCCCATGATGACATTAGCTTTTTGGGCTGCCAAATCTAAATGTCGCTTCATACTGATCTTGCAGGGCACTGAAATCACCAAATCTTTTATAGACAAACTGCTGTATTATCCAAGGTTCCTTCACTTTGTAGTTGGGAAACCAAGTATCAGACTTTACACTGATCTCTATTATATCTCATCTTCTCAGATTCTGCCCAATTGGGGGGCGGAGCCAAGATGGCAGAGTAGAAAGACTCACATATGCTAGCTCCGAACCCATAGCCCATGAATTTCCTCTAAAAAGAACTTCCAACAAATTCTGGAACAGTGGAAGCCGCACAGCAACACAGTGAAGGAGATTTCCATTCCAGAGAGCCCTGAAAAACCAATCCCAAAGGGCCATCGTGCCCTGGACGGTAGTGGAGCCCTCCCCTGCCCTGGCCATGCAGCACTGAGAGGAGCAAGCAGATCCGAGCAGGCTTCAGGGATGGAATCTCCAGTAGCCACGAAGGTCCCTCCACCCACAGACTCAAAGGTCAGTGAGAGAGATGGGCTGAGAGGGGAGCAGGGTGTCTGCGGGACTCAGGCCCCCTCGGGAGGCAGCGGTGGAGGCAGCAGCAGAGGCAGCAGGCGTCCAGAGGCTCCCAGAGCAGGCAGAAGCTCGGCAGGAGCTCCATTACAAAAGGTCTCTGCATAAACCCCCTGAGGGAACTGAGCCTGGGAGGTGGCCCTGTCCCCACCTGAGAACCTGATTTAGTCTTACCCTGAATAGCAGCCAGCCAGCCACAGAAAGCCCTGAGGCTGGGGAGCAGCATTTGAATCTCAGACCCCAAGCACTAGCTGGGCAGACCTACACCGGGGGGGTGGAGAGGACTCTCAGAAGTCAAGTAACTGGCTGGGAAAATGCCCAGAAAAGGGAAAAAAAATAAGACCATAGAAGGTTATTTTCTTGGGTAACAGATGATTCCAACCTTCCTCTCTGACGAGGA
>JAQQSK010015379.1:0-10797 GCA_028658325.1 Potorous gilbertii
TGTATATACCTTTAAAAAGCTACACATACATGTAACTATGAGGGACATGTGTATAAAGTCTAAAAAGGATAAGGGCCAGACTTGTAATTTCACTGGTTAGAGAATTCTTCGATGAAAAAACCCTCTCTTCCAAGGGAAGTCAGCCCCTTCTCTGAAAGTTGGAGCCTTTGAAAGGTGCCTAGAGTAGTGGGGTCAAACCTATGGGTGCAAATTGACTTAATTTTACAGAGCAATATCATCTATGTTTTGTTGCATTTTCTTTTACTTGGTATAGTGTTTCCCACTCACATTGTCATCAAGGGCCTGTCCCCTCCATGAGGCTCCTCTGGCCTAGATCCCTGGCAGCTGAAGGGATTTGCCCAGAACCTCACTGCAAATGTGCGGGGAAGAACTTGAACCCCAGATCTCCATGACTCTGTATCCTCACCCCACAATGGCAAATAACAGAAGTAGCCACCCTGCTGTGCATCTTTCAAAAATAGCCTCTTCACTTTGAACGTCATTATGATGGCTTAATCTTCTATGGAGAGCTTAGGAAAAGGCATACACAAGTGTCACCATTGGATGAGAAAGTATGGAAGGGTGGTGATCTGCACCCATGGATTAACTAGCCAAACCAATAAGGTCACAGGTCTGTCCAAATGTCTAAGCAGCACTCTCAGCTTACCAAGACTTAAAACAGGCAGGGTGTTAAAACAGTAAGAGCTCTGGGTTTGTAGTCCAGGGTCTGGGTTTGAATTCTGACTTTGTGCCTTGTTACTCATGTGACTTTAGGTAAATGGCCTCTCTGGGTCTGCAGTTAATGCAATTAGGGAAGAACAAATAGTACCTAAAAAACGAATCACAACAAAAAACCTGATACAATCCACAATAATGTATTGAAGGAGTTCATGGTCAGAAATTTTCTTCCAAAGGAAAACATCTATGAGGATCATTGTTGACATCTTCAAGTACATAGTAAAGTATTTACCAAAATTTAATTTGATTTCAATGAGTGATATCATATGCAAGAGCAGCAATTGACCCTGGAATGAGCATATATAATAACCAATGGTTTGCTGAGAGCCAGGGCAAGAAGCCAGCAAAACTCCCAAGAGGGGTTTGAACCCTATTAAAATGTAATTAGGAAATGTTTTACAAAATAAATAAAAGTACAATATAGATACTATTAATTTGTGATCTTCCAGGTCAATGCAGAGATCCATTTTTTTTTGTTTGACATCACTGGTTTAGAATTTTGAAAAATTGGGTTCCAAGCTAGTCTTAGCACTGATGAGTCTACATCAAAATTATCTTTCTTCTGGGCAATTGGAATGAATTTGCATAAGGAAATAGTAAAATGAGACAGGTGATGACTGAGCTCACTTAATAATGAAATGCTCCATCTTCCAAACTTCAAATCTCTTCTTCCAAGAGTACACTGTCAGACATCATGATGATCCTTTACTGAGTGGGATCCTTACAACAATATTATTTGGGCTATATTTGAAGCAATAGCAGCAGAGTTTGAAGAGTCTGTCTATGTATACAAATTCATCTGATGGAGCATTTTGCCAATGGTTACATGTATCCAAATGATCAGAAACAGCTAGGTCATGATTCAAGAAGAATCTGGGGTTCCCAAAGTAGTTGCTCCATGGGAAGGATTGTATGTAATGGAATCCCTCACCAATTGAAGTCCATGGTACCACTTTGACATCTATTAATATGGTTAAAGAAAAGGGAAGAAAGGTCAAAACTATAGCTGAAGGAATGCCTAAACCTCATATTGAAGATCATACTGCTCTGAGGCAAGTCAGGAATTGGTTTGGATCATTGTTGGGGCAAATGAGTGTAAATTAGATGCTAATTTCATAAGAATTAAGTTGAGAAACTTAAGGTCAAAACTGAGAGAGGAGAAATAGACAGTGAACAAAGTCTCACTGCATGTGCTGCCATTAGGAAAAGAAGCATCCAAAGTCCTGTGACAGACATAGTTCCTGAAAGATGTACCGCTGGGGAAATAAAAGATACAATTTCAAAAAAGACATTATTCGGTGAACAGAAATCTAGCTATTGATTGGCTATTGACTGATAGGAATTTTGAATGCAATTGTTAGAGAAGAAGATGAGGAGAAAATTTTGTCTTAATGTTAGGAAAATCTAACAATTGGAAAAACCCAAAGGGTATATAATAAATAGGCTGCCTTGGGAGTAGGTAGATGTCCCTCATGTGGGCTTTTGGCTCAGACGCTGGATAACCACCTGTTGGGTATGTTGTCAGAGGGGTTTTCCCCCCTATATCTTAGATGAGATGGCTGCTTAGGTCTCTTCCAACTCTAAAATACTCCATGATTTTCCATGAGGGAGAACCGTGGGTATAGAAATTCTCTCTACCAGCACAGATCCTAATACTTCATGGATCTAGAAGATAAGTCCTAGAAAGTTAATATAGAGGTCAAGGGAGTTTCCCAGGATCATAGAACTTGTAAATATCAGAGGTGAGATTTGAATACACATCTTCCTAACTCTAAGCCCAGCACTTTCTGCACAATACCAGGTTACCTCTGTAAGTTCAGCACTTAGCGGATTATCAATCTCTTTTTACAAATGAGTACACTGGCAAAGAGTCACCAGTTCAAGGTCATATAGCTAGTAAATTTCGGAGGTCAAATTTGAAACCAAGTCTTCCTTTCTCCAAATCAAGTATCATACTTTATCTACTATCTTGGAGACCAGAAGTGATTGAGAACTCACTACTCCTTAAGGCAATACATTTCTCTACTAACCATTCCATCTTCGAGGTCTATACAATCATTTAAACCACATTCTCTCTACACTTGTTACTGCCCTTTACTGTCCTCTTCTTACTTACTCAATAGTTTTAATACCTGAGTTGTTTAGTTCCTCTCTAAATCGTCTCTAGCCATCATTTTGGGGGATTTTAGTATTCATGTGAATGATCCCTCTAACCCAGTCATGCAAATCTTCTGCTTCCTCACCTCCAGTGAGCTCCATTTCCCACCCCACTTCAACCAACTATAATTTGTCATTTCCACATGTACTATCTCAGCATCTTACTGGAACTGTACTCTCTCCAAGATTCCAAATTTTGAAATTATTCCCCATTATCCCAACCTCCCATCTACCTATTTCTCCTGTTCCCTCATTTTCAAAATCTTTCTTTTCACCCCCTTTATTATCTCTGACCTTCTGGTTATTTTCTTTTCTCTTGAGCCATCTCCCCCATTCCAACTTCACAGGCCATCTTGCTTAGTCTTGACTTCATGGTCTGTCACTTTAAATAATTTACCACCCCATAATCCCTGGCCTCCATGACTCTCTACCATTCCCAATAAACAACATGAGTCTTGGGAAACCCTCCATAACTGATGTCTTTGCTCATACTCTCAGTCAGCTGGATGCCAGGAGAAAGTCATGAAGTAGACGTGCCCCAAGGTTAGGCTGTCAGGAGGACCTCTTATGGAGTACCTCAGGAAGCTCCCTAAGGATAGGTCTTGACTCACATGGACAACCTACAAATGTGACAGACAACTTGGCACCCAAATTCAGTTCTTGCCCTCGAAAGGTGTCCTTTACAAATGTCCTTTGCCTTCCTCATAGTCAATCAATGACTGTCACTCTTCAGGATATATTACACCTGGCCAGCTTAGCAATGTAGACCTATGGCTCCAAGCCTTGGAGACACAGAAACCTGGCAGTTAGCTCACGTTTTTCACACGACTCACTCAGCCAATAAAGCTTTTCATGTGAGACAGCATCAGCCACCATGCTGAACTTCCTGCTGTCAGCAAGCTTGGGTTGCTTAGGTAGTCAAGAAGGTCTGGGTTCAAATCCTAATTGTAGTACTTAGTAGCCATGTGACCATGGCAAATTCATTTGCTTTCTCTATATTCAAACTTCTTCATCTGTAAAATGGAGCAAATAATTGTCATAGAGTTATAATAAATAGTAATGACAGAGTAGCGGCAGCCAAGAGCATGTTTATAGCATCTTAAGGTTTGCAAAGTGCTTTCCAACTATGACCTCATTTGAGACTCAGAACAACCCTGGGAGGTAGGTCTTATTATTCCCATTTTTCGGAGGAGGAAAGTAGGTCAACAGTAGCCATCTGATGTGTCTGAGGTCAATCCAGGTCTTCCTGCTTCCAGGCTCAGCACTCTCTCCACTGTACCACCCAGCTTCATTTACAAGGTCATTCTAAGACTTTAATGAGATAATACACGCAAAGCACTTTGCAAACTTTTAGAAACTAATGGACTTCCTTGATCAATCTATAAATCAATCAACAACCATTTAAAAAGTGAATCCTGTGAACCAGGCTTTTTGGCAGGCACTGGATCAGAAAGCCAGAACACAGCCAGTTCATCACCCATCCTTCCCAAGTAGTGGTATCGAATTCTGATAATGGCTTATTAGAATCTCCTTTGCATGTGAGAGTCAACACATCATTTCTCCCACCCACTCCTCCCTCCATGGACTTGGTTATTCCAAACATTTTTTCCTTATCACATTTTCTTCAAGGAAAATATTTAAATTATTATTTTTTTTAAAGATGGAACACCTAACCTCTAGATATTTTAGATCCTGAGTCCAAACCTAGGTGGTACAGTTTTGTTAGTACAAGTTATTACTACATGTAATGACAGGGATGGTAGAAAAACAAGTATAACTACTATTCAAAACAAACAGAATTTAGTAGACAGCATGGATAGATTGACGAAAACTCAACGTTAGAGGAAAACTATTTGCATGGCTCTCCTTTCCTCTAGGATTTTATAATCTCATTAGTCAGTAAAGAGGATTTCAATGTGAACTTGGAGGTGGCCTCCTGACCTCAATTTAGTAGTGATAGCCTGTCAAAAGTGCTTTCTCTGTCTGTATTTGCACCACAAAATGCAGCCCCCTGAGAGCCCTGAGGGCTAACCAAGATGACCAATTAACTATTGCCACCAGATATTTAAAGAAGGCTCAATGATTCACTTATTTATTCCAGGGAACACAAATATGTCTATGCTTGTCAAAGAATGTTCTGGCTTCTCTCTCCCTCTGTCTTTCTCTCCCTCTCCATTCCCATCCCCCTTATTATAAGCTTTTCCTTTTCTTCCCTCTGCAGGGTGATTTAGCGTGTTATTGGACCCAGTTCTGTATTTTGATCCATAGGCTGATGATTCAGAAATAGTCCTTATTCCAGGTACCACATCTGAGGTTCAAAAGCCAGACATTCAGTAAGCCTGATTATCTGCGAGGCTTGTGGTTCAAACTAGAAAATAAAACCCTCCTCCTGGGAAATAACGTTAAACCCCAATTCGAAGCTAGCTGATGTCGGAGGATGGAGGTTTTCCCAGTAGAGCCCACACAGAGCTCCTTGCCTTTCAATAGAAAAGCTTCCACCTGCCTATCTTGCTCTACTTTCCCTTTTTTCCTCTTAGATCTATCACCTTGATAGCTATCTTATTAGCTGAAATTAGTACAGCTGTGTTTTAACCCCTCCTTCTTGGTCACTTATCATCTGGCATCCTGACTCCTAATATAATGGGAGTTTGTTCTTAAAGAAATGCTCCTCTGTCTACAATTCTGACTCACAGTTCTCTTACATAAAGCTTATTGTGTAGGGTCAATATCCAATTATGTAACATCATTTCTTCCACTGAGATAAAAACCATTATGAATCAAGTTGCAAATACATTTGGTGTGCTGCCTGCTTTGGGACAAAAGTATTTAAATTTGAAGATTTAGAAAAAATTCAGTGGTTACCTAATACTCTCTTGCTCCATTAGGAAACATTAATTTGCCAAGTCTTTATTTTCGAATGAAAGTATCATACATCCACATATGCAATGGGAGAATATGGAAACTTGATTAGGGTTGTTCCCTTGCTTTAATACTTTAGGGATCTGCGATTTCATCAGTTTAGGTGTTCCCACCACCATCAACCTTTTACCGTTGTAGCCCCAGACTTTCTTACAGTGCCTGGCATGTACTCTGTTCTTAATAAATGCTCATGAATTGACTGGCAGAGACAGAGAAAGGTGAGAAAGGAATTTCTTTCACCCATCTTTTCTGATAGCCTTACTCTCTTATTTCATTTGCTTAGTAAAACAGAATAGAAACCAATTGGATTTCAGGGTTTTTATATAAAAACTTGGGTAATTCAGGATCCTTCCCTTCCCTCCAAATGTCAATTATCTTATATTATGTAATGGAATCACTTGGAAATTTGTCTCAACTTTCCACTTTGCAGAGTAGACATGAGTTATGACATTTCTTGAATTTAGAATGGACCCCAAGAGGCATGACTGGGTGTGACATTGCACCGATCTATTGTCTGCATGGATTCCATAGTATTAATGGCTGCATGAGTGAGTCAATTCTGGTACACCACTGTGGGTGGGTTAGTGAACCAAATTAATCAATACAACTGACTAAGACGGACTTGTTTCTGTCTTTCTGAACTCTCTCGGTTGAGTCACAGATACAAAGGGGTTGTCTCTCAAGCCATTTTTTTTTCCTGGGGAGCTTTTCACTTTTTGCAGCTCAGGCTTACTTTAGCACATAGAATTTTAGCGGTAGAACCAGAGTAAGCACAAAATAGCAATTTTGACTAATGTTCAACATTCAGCTCTTTTAACAAATCCAACTGAGTTTCTCATTTTTGAGGGTTGTCCTTGATATTGACTTTACAATTAAGAAACAGTGTTTTATTCTGTATATAGGAAATAGGAGGAAAAAAATGAGTTTAGTAATGAAATTCATTCTTGGATCTATTCTTACATATATATATATATATATATATATATATATATATGTATATGTATATGTACACACATACATATTCCTTTAAATAGAGATACAAAGTTGAATTCATTTAAAACAATACCTTTAATGTTATTTAAAGGAAAAAAATGCTTATACTGTTCTCTAACCAGAGTATACATATGTTAAAGTAAAGTCACAATTTTTTTTTAAAGTAGAAAACACTTGAGATGAGACACTTGAAATTAAAATCTTTTGCAACCATAACTAGGACAATGTAAAAACAGTACAATTGGAAGTATATAAAATGAAAAATAAGGGCCTTGCCTCCTAAAAAGACTTTCTTCTGGTGTATTTTCCAGTCATAGATCCACAAATGATAAATCAGGTGTGAAATTTTTACAGATCTATCCTAATACCTGATGCCATTTGGACTTTTATCAATTTATCAGTTAAAATATTAAGTAGTCAGATCAATGATGTCTTTTTAAGCAAAAATAGAAATGAAATCTATTGCTTCTGAAATCCTTGACTATCTCCCCATTCTTCTCCCTATCTCATGAAAGTTCTTATAACACTTTATGAAAGCTATCTTTTATTTTCTGGTCTAAGTGAAACACCAGTAAATTTGAAATGTATTTTCTTCCTTTAGCAATGATAACAAAGATGGCATTTATATACTGCTTGAAGGTTTGGAAAGCATTTTAAATGTATTCTCTGATTTCATCCTCACAATTACCCAGTGAGGCAAATGGTATAAATATCTCCATTTGACAGATAGGAAAAGTGCAGTTCAGAAAGATTAAGTGACTTGGCTGTGGTCACACAGTAAGAGTTGGAGGGATCTGAGTTTAGGTGTTTCTTGACTCTAACTCCAGGGGCACTGAGGTGCTACAGTGTATGGAACTTCAGTCCTGAGTTCAAATCTAACTTCAGATACTTAACATGAGACCCTGGGCAATTCACTTAACCTCTGTCTTCCTGTTTCTTCAAATGAATAAAAGGGGATAAATAAAAGCTCCCAGAGTTGTTGCGGAGATAAAAGGAGATGATATTTGTAAAGTGCTTAGTACAGTTGCTGGCACATAGTAGATACTTAGCAAATGTTTGTTTTCCTCTTTTCTTTCTTCTTTTCATTACATCATGGGTGAATGTAGACTGTTGGGAGCTATAGGAGACAAGATGGATTGGGCAAAGGCCTGCTCTTGGGGAGAGAAATACTTGGGTTTGAGTACTGCTCTCTCTCTGTCTCCCTCTCTCTCTCTCCTTCTCTCTCCCTCCCTCCCTCCCTCTCTCTCTCTCTCTCTCTCTCTCTCTCTCTCTGTCTTTGTCTCTGTCTCCCTGTCTCTCTGTCTGTCTCTCTCTCTCTCTGTATCTCTCTGTCTCTCTCTGTCTCTGTCTCTGTTTCTGTCTCTCTCTCTTTGTGATGTGATGAGACCATGGGCAAGTCTGTTTTGCTCCATCCCCACTCTCAAGTAACTTTTTAAGGACATAAATGGTATGGTGGACAAAAGTCACCTAAATTCAGAGGACCTGCGTTCCTATTCTGTCTCTAAAGCTTACTACTGATGAGGACATGAGCAAGTTAATTACCACCCCCTCGTCTCAGTTTCTTCATCTGTGAAATAGAGGGGCTTAGATTAGATGCCTCTGAGGTCCTTTCTAGCTCTAAGGTATTTTTACACTGGGATTACCCTAGTAATATATGAAGCCACAGGTCTGAATTTTCCCCATGCTCTGTCCTTCCTCTCTCCCTTCTCCAAGAAATAAAAAAGAGAGGGGAAAAAAAGGTAAGAAAAAAGGCAAAAGAGAGAGGGAAGGAGAAAAAAGAAGAACAAAAGAAAATAGAAGGAAAGAGAAAGGAAGGGAAGAAAGAAAATGAATTCTGTTCTCTAAAGGTAGGATTTGAGCTGAGTCTTGGAGGAAGGCAGAGATGAGGAGGGAGGGCTTTCCAGGCATGCAGTGTGACTTGTTCAAGGAATTGCTGATAGGCTAGTACTGCAGAGTATGTGAAGGAAAGGAAAAAAAGAAGTATAGGAGGGTGGGAATTGTCAAGGGGTTTGAATATCAAACAGAGGAGTTTACATATGTTCCTGGAGGCAATAGGGAACCACTGTAGTTGACTGAGTAAGGGAATGACATGGTTGGATCTATACTTTTAGAAAAATCACTTTTGTGGATGAATGGAAGATGGACTGGACTGGAGAGAGACTTGAGGCTGGTAATACTCCAACAGGCTATTGAAATAGTCTAGGTGAGAGGCCTGAAATAGAGTTGTGGCAGTGCCAGGAGAACAAAGGGGACCCCTAAGAAAGATATTATAAGGGGAGAAATAACTAGTCTTAACAACAGGTTGGATCCATAAGGTGAATTTGAGTAAAGACTTGAGGATGATGCCAAGATTGTAGGGCTAGTGACCGAAGGAATGATGGTACCCTCAATGGTAAGAAGAGAGGACGAAGGGGAGGTTTGACAGGAAAGATAATCTGTTGTGGATATGTTTAGACTGAGATGCCAATAAGATATTCAGTTGGAAATGTCCAAAAGGCAATTGGAGATGTGAAACTTAATTACAGAAGACACATACACACACACACATACACACAGAAAGATATGATTATGTATGTATATCCACACACATATATATGTCATATATTGCAAATGTAGTGATGTATGTATATATTACTAAGTGATATATATATGCATATATATATATTTATAAAGTGCTAGACACTTTATAAATATCTCATTTTATCTTCACAACAATGCTAGATGCTATAATTATCTCCATTTTACAGTTAAGGAAACTGAGGCTGAAAAGGTTAAGTGAATTGCCCAAGGTCATACAGCTGCTAAGAATCTGAGGCCACATATGAACTTGGGTCTTCCTGACTCCAGGTCTGGATATCTCTCTTTCGTTATATAGTTATATATACATATACATAGATGTATATAAATAAATGTATGCATGCATGCATATGTTCCCAGTTATATCTCTTTGTCTCTACTCATCTAGGAATCATCTTCAGAGAGATGATAACTGAATCCATGGGACTTGAGGACATCAGTAAGTAAGAGAGTAGAAGGAGAAAGGGGCCTAGGACAACCTTGGGAAACCCCCAGGGACAGTGAGTTTGATATGCATGAAATTCCTCAAAAACCCCAGCACAAACAAAAAAGTCTTCCAGCAAAAGAAAGAGCAGTTAGGCAGGAGGGGAGCCAAGGAGGGTAGTGTCATAAAAAACAAGGGAAGAGAGAGTTTCTGGGACAACAATATTAAAGGTTGCCTAAAGTCAAAGAGGCTGAAGATTAAGGAAGACGTGAATTTCAGTCACTTTGGACATCCCCTAGTTATGTGTCTCCCAGGAAACCAATTAATCTCTGATTACCTACCTGCAAGCATTTGTTTTTGTTTTTGACATCGCCTAAGGGAGAATTTATTTTGTTTGACTATGCATATGTGTTACAAGGATTCTGTTTTTTCATTTTTTTTCCAGTTGGGAGGAAACTGAGCTAGGAAAAGAAAATAAATGTTTGTTAACTGGGAAAGAGAAAATTTAATTAATTAAATTTAATTAATTAAACAACAAGAGCAGTTGTTGATATGTCCTGGAGGAGAGAGTTTCCTCACCAGCACTTGCCTACCTGTTTGAAATGACCCATCTGGACCCTCCCTCCAGAAAAACAAAAATAAAAAGGGTGATAGATATATGCTCTGGGCATCTAAAATCATCTAAAATTACTATTTTCAAGCCCATCTATCTCCAAATGTTATCCATCATAGTGAAGACAAATGATTATTTTCCTGAGTCTTCTCTGTAAAATGGACAAATAATATCTAGTATACTTACTTTAGACATAGCATTATGAGACTCAAATGAGATTTGGTATAAAACCTTTTGATGACTTTAAAAACACTATATAAGACTTAGTTGTTAACATAATCTTCAGAGTAAAATGAAGTAAGTAAAGCATAAAAAGAATGATAATATTACCAACAAAACCACAGAAAATTTTATAGGTAATCTCTACTCTAATTTG
>JAQQSK010015380.1:0-10797 GCA_028658325.1 Potorous gilbertii
TGAGTGAAGGAGAACCTATAGGGTGGCAAGAATGAAGGGAGACAAGCAGGCAGGAAAGATAGAGGAAGGGAAGAAGAAAGGAAGAAAGAAAAAAGAAAAGTGAGGAGGGAGGAAAGGAAAGAAAAAGAAAGGAAAAGAGGGAGAGGAAAGAAGGAAGAAGGAAAGGGAAAGAGGGAGGGAAGTGAAGGAAAGAAGGGAGAAGGGAAGTGAGAGAAAGAGAAAGGAAGAGAGGAAAAAAGAGAAAGGAAGGGAGGAAAGGAAAGAAAGAAGGAAAGAAGGGAGGAAGGAACAAAGAAATGAAGTGAAAAGGGAAGAAAGGGAGGAGATGATGACCCGCTGAGCAATACTTGAAATCATTTTTGCCCTGGGATTCTATGCTAGAATACACACCCTCTATCTCAGACATCTCAGTCCTGGACTTTTTCATGGAAGATGATACTTTTCTTTATTTATTACCTCACTTCTCCTTCTAAAATGAAAAGTAGAAGCAGAGGGAAACGATTACCATTAGTACAATAATTCCTCCTCAGTTCCAATAGGGATTACTTCACTGTCATAGTAGCATTTGGAAAATGTATGTGAAGTGGCTGTGAGGGAAAGTCCATTCTGACATGTGGGTTTTATGTCTACTGTTATCTTCAACTATCCTTCCCAAATGCAATTCATTATAGATACTATCTCCTCTCCTCTACTTCTTTCCAGAAGTATGGAGCCTCTGGCATTTTACATGTACTGATGGGCAACCATAAAACAAATAATACTCAATAAGTGACGCACACCATCTTTTGTAGTAGGAGATTTAACAATCTACTTATTTGAACATGATAATATATCCTAGATCTAGAGCCAGAAAGGACTTTAGGGATCATCTAATTCAACTCCCTTATTTTACAGATGAGGAAACAGAGGTCCAGAGAGGGTAAATGTCTTACCCAAGGTCACATAAGTGATAAGCATCAGAGGCAGGATTTGAACTCACATCCTCTGACTTCAGAGCTATCTTCCCTGGGCCAACAAGACTTCTTCTTATCACAGTGTCAACAAGGGTTCCTCTTCCTTTGATACCAGCCAGCAAGGAGTAATTTTTAGTGCAGATTAGCGTTTAACAAGGCACCATGTCATCATTAAAAGCAAGCAACTTATTTCATGGATATCTGTAGTTTAAATGAAGAGTAAAATCTTTGAATTTGGTGTAGAGGAAACTTAGGAATTCCATATATTGTCACTATTAAGTTCTAAGTAGAAAAGGTCATTTTAAAGGTCTTTCTCTTCTTGGGGAGATGAGAGTCTGAGAACCTCTGGGGGTAAGAAAGCAGGTATTACACAAAATGTTGCATCGTTCAATTGGCACTTGTTGAGTAACAAATCCTTGTAGTCAGCACTCTGCTAGGTATGGTGAAGGGGAAAAAAGAAGTCTACACACAGCCACTGCCTACAAAAAGCTTATGGTCCAGTTTGGGAGGCAAGAAGACACATGAGTCACAGTGTGGACAATGTAAGACAGCAGCCAGCAGCACCTAGATGGTCCAGATTGTCCATTCTTTGTTACTGTTTCAATACCGGGCTGAGTTTTTTGTATGTCGAAATGCTGGACCTTAACTTCTATGTTGCCAATTCAAGGGTTTTCCTTAGGGGACAAGTGGTGACAGCTTCTGTACTTCTCCTGTCCTAGCCTTTTTCCATTAAATGATTCTCAAGAGCCCAGTGGCTGACACCTCCCTTCCTCCCTCACACATCCACATACATGCACGCGGTGCACACACACGCACACAGACACACACAATGACTCCACATATGCATGTATTTGGAGGAGAGATGGGCAAAAGAGGAGAGAGAAGAGATGAAAGAGAAAGGTGGGGGGAGAGAGAGAAAAAAGAGAGAAGAGGAAGAGGAGAGGTGAGGAGAGAGGGAAGGAGGCAGGGAGGAAGGGAGGGGGAGGGAAGGAGGGAGGGAGGGAGGAAGGGAGGGAGACAGAGAGAGAGAGAGAGAGAGAGAGAGAGAGAGAAGATCTCCCTTATGCTCATCAACACAGGATACCTTTGAATTCCTTTGGCCTCTCAGGCTCTTCAAACTCCAACAAAAAGAAATAGTGAAATAGTATGACTGAAAGAAAATAAAAGAAGGGATAGGGATAGGGACTTCCACTAAACAGGCAGCAAAGCCTTTCCTCCTTGATGCAGACACAGCACAGTGAAGAAAGCAGTGAACTGAGAGTGAGAGTTCGAATTCTATCTCTCCTACTTAGAGCTGTGTGACCTTGGGTAAATCACTTCACTTTCTCCCCTTCCTTTGTTCATCTGTAATATGAGGAGGTTGGACTAGATAAACCCTAAGGTCCCTATCAGATCTAAATATATGATTCCATGCCAGATATACCCCGGTACAAATCACTGAAGAACCCAGGTGCCTTAAAAAGAAGATGCTAGCATGGGAAGTAGGAAAATTCAGCAGAGCTGTGGAGGGTAAAATCACAGACAAAGCTGCCTCATGAGCAATTGCGCTACCATTTAGCTAGGGAGTTTAAGGAGATGGAAGGGTGATTACTGCCATTCCAATACCTTTGGCCTGATTTGGATTAGTAGTGAGAGAGGAATAACCATTATCATCACTCACTTTATAGAGTGCTATAAGTTTTATAGACTGCTTTCCCTATTATAATCCTATGCTATACACAGGTATATCCCCATCTTACAGAGCAGGATGCAGTTGTGGGAAGGTGGTTGGTTGATCCAGTGTCTTTTCTCTTGTGCTAATTGTAAAGGCTTCACAGCTTCATTGATCTTTATGGAATTTGACTTGGAAGGGAGGCAGCAGGTAACTGTGGCAGGTCAGTCAATCAGTCAATAAAGATTATTAAGCATCTACTATGTGATAGGCACTATGCTAAGCACTGGTGATACAAAAGAAGACAAAAGATAGTCCACGCTCCAGAAGAGCTCACAATCTAACGGGGGAGATAACATGCAAACAACTATATATAAACACTATATACAGGACAAAGAGGGAATAATCAACAGAGAGAAGGTACTATAATGAAGAGGGACTGGGAAAGGCTTCCTGTAGAAGGTGAACTTTTAGCTAGAACTTGAAGGAAGACAGGAGATAGAGATAAGGAAAGAGGACATACCATGCAGAGGAGACAGCTAGTGAAAATGTCCAGAGTTGGGAGATCTAGTGTCTTGTTTGCATAACAGTAAGGACAATGTCACTAAATCAAAGAGTATGGGAGGGGGTAGAGAGCGTATAAGGTATAAAAAAAAAGATTGGAAAGGTAGAGGGAGGATGACTTTAGGACAATCACTTTAGTGGCTGAGTGGAGGATGGCCTGGAGTATGGAAAGGTTTGTCAGGAAGACCCATCATCAGACTACTGCAATAGTCCAGGTGTGAAGATATGGCAGCCTATACCAGGGTGGTAGCATGTCTATACTTCTCTTCTCCCCAGGTATTTTATGTATCGTTATTGTACTTGATACTCACTTTAGAACTAGGATAGTGTCACCCAAAGAAAAAGAGAGTCTGTGATGACCAAGTAATTTAAAATCATCATGGGCCACTCAAACACATCTCTAGAGGGATGTGTTTACCTCTATCAGAGATCTTGCCTAGTATGATTTTTGAATTATCAGGTTATTAGTGCCTGGGCAGAGGGATAAGGACAAACATGACATGACTACTTCCCCTCTAACCTTCCTAGCATGTCAGCACACTGGGGAAGCCCATAAACTACCCACAGGAAGTAAGGCACCAGCTCATCCACTCAGCTGCAGCTGTGCCTTTCCCCACATGCCAAAGGTCAAATAGGTCAGCGTTTTTCTCATAACCAATCTGAAATGGCCCAATTCCTCAGTTTTGATCAGTCATATAACCATGAGAGTAAGCCCTCCGTTTATTTTTCCTAGCTACATTTCTCTTTATGTTGACATGGTAATTCTCATGAAGCAACTACATCTAGTCACTCCCTTTCCTGGCTTTCCTGACTTCCTTGATTCCCCAGGGAAAATATCTGTGCATTGTGCAAGGTGCAATCTGCACCTTTTTTCCACCTTCATGGCCCTCCCGTTTCACCTATATTGACAGTATCTTGTAAGAAGAACATGCAAATTCATGGACAAGCCAAAGCAACCCATAAAAGACAGATGAAGTGTTCTGCTATCAAGGAGATCTCATCCCCAGAGTAAGAGTTAGCCACTCATGTGACAAATGAGACCCAAAAAAATGGAGATAGAAAAGGAAGAGATGGGATATTTAAGGTTTGAGAGTAACATGACATTCTTTCTGCCTTACAGATGTCAAAAATGGACACAAATCAGTGGTACTTGACATGGTCATTCCCCCTCTAGAACAAAATAGATTAGTTGATAATTTTTACTTTGTAGGAGAACAGACCACAAATCTAACTGCATTTCTGACATTTACCAGCCCACTCACTACTGTTAATCTAGTCAGGTGAGATGGAGTCTTCATGTAATCTGATGACTCACTGGCCCATGATGGTATATAATAGATTGAGCTCAGTTGTGATGATTATTTGTCCTGGGATATTGGGAACATAACCAAGCCATTAATAGTAGTTGGAAGGGAAATATAATATTAATTGCAAAAATTGGTTATCTACTTATTTTTTGTAGTTTAATAGTAGTGCTATCGGACTTTCCCTTTCTCCCCCTTTCAACCTCAGCTGAGTTTCCAAAAAGTCACTACTTTCTAAGAGGAATAAGGTTCATGTGTTTGAGAGAAAAGATAGATCATAGAAAGCCACCATAGTCTTCTTTTCTTGAGAAAGACATCTGAAAATGCTGATGAGAGAATTAGATGGAGGAAAGATTTTATTTAAAAGATGCTTGAGAAATCTAAGAAGGAAGCTAACAATCAGAATTAGCACCCAAATATATTTGCTGTCTTTTTGTCTGTATTTCAACTCAAAAGTACTCTTCTTGTTTGCCTCCATTGCAAATAATTACTAGCTTTACTAGTCTGGCTACTTTATATCAAAATAATTGCAAATATCAAGAAAATATGTATGCCATTTCTTCTTAAAACTAGGGAAGAATCTGAAATGTCTGGGAATAGCATCTAGTTGCTGTCCAGGTGCTGAATCCAGCATGAATTTGCCCCGAAGCTGCAATGCCTTCTTTAAGCATCATCTATATCAGAGCAGGGACACCTTTCCCTTGCTGCTAGCACAGTTCAAAGGTACTACCTAGGAGAAGGAGCAGTGGAGGTCTTAACAGTTCTCTTTGCTCCTTTGCTTTTCTTTCTGTTATCTGAATCTTAAATGTTTGTTGTAGAGTGACATAATTAAAAATCATTAAATTCTGCCCACCCCACCATTCTCGCTTCTTTAATCCTTACAGTTCTCAAAATCATGGAACCATATCCACTGTGTACACATTCCTGCATAAGCCATTGTTGGATGAGTGAGGTTTACATCAACTAATATAAACTAAGCAAGAACTCTGTGCAAATTTAATAAAGGTCAGTGTGACAGAAGATACAGTTCCTAAACCCATTCCTAAGAGTACAGTCTTTTGTAGACTAGGACTTCCACCACAAATGCAGAGATAAAATTAAGGGTGAGAACCAGAGTATCTAGATATGACATTAATGCAGCACAAAGTAAAGAAATAAAAGCTGTGAAGCTACAGCATCAAGGCTGATTAGAGTCAGGTTGTGTCAGGTATCTGCAAAAGAAGAGTTCTATAATGAGTTCTGGAGGAACTTTTGTTGATGGGATATAAATCATCCAAACTAGGGGAAATGACACCAAAAAATTACTAGTCATTTCTAGGAAAAGGAAGGGTAGGAGGTGATGGAAACACAAAAAGCAGATTCGCTCAGATCAACCAAAAGTGTACCCCAGTAGCTTTTCCCCAAAAGTTTCCAGCACATCTTATGGTTGGACAGATATATCACATCACTTGGAGGAATGAAGACAAATCTATTTAATCTAAACATTAGAGAGATTTCAATGCATAGCACCATCTACATATAGAGAACTAGAAGACTGAAATTCCATTCACAGCTCCATAGTTAAGTAGCTCTGTGATTTTGGCCAATTCACTTTCTTCTCTCTGAACCCCCTTTGTTTTCTATAAAATAATTAACTAGTTATGTGAGATACTCTCCAAGGTTTCTTCCATATCTAACATTCTATGGATCTTTGACAAGGCACAATATAAGAGTTCTAGGCATGAGAGTAAATGTATCAATGGACTTTTCTTCCTTAAATGTCAGCACCTATGTTGGAAATAGCACTATTCACATATACCAAAGTCATCAGTATGATATGCAATATGTAGGAAACTTATGGTAGTCCAGAGCTCCCTTTTGGGAAATGCTATCAAGTGCCATCCTCTAAAGAGACAAACAAGCCAGTATGAATCACTAACATCTATTACAAGCATCAGATGCCAGGAATCATCCTTTCCCAATGTGAATATGACTGACTTCAGTCTCCTCTCCTTTCCTGTAAGGCCTGAGAAAGTAAAAGCAATGAGAAAAGATAGGAAACAAGTCCTAGCAAGGTTCTGTGTTGTCCCTTCCATACATCAGTCTAATAAGTAAGATTAAGGCAAAACTGAAGTTAAATGAAATAACTTTGTGTATAAAAACAAAAGGTTATCTCCACACTCAGGATGAGTAGAATGAAACCATTTCTATCAGGATCTGCAAAGCTCTATAAACTCCAATAGCGCATTCAGACTCTCATCGCACGTTAATGCAGTAGTAAAAGTATAGTTGTCCTTTAAATGTTTGTGTCTGAAGTTATGACCTGTTTCAAATAGCAGGAAACTAGAGACAGTATTTTAATGGTTATGAATACATTTAGAAAAGAGACTTGTTTTCTAATGATGGTTGAGAAGGCATTACAATTGAAGAACAATTTACTACCAGGAAATCAATTTGAAAATTCAGAATTGCTATACGAGATTATCACCCATTAAATTGTCTTCCTTCAAAAATGTAGTCACTAAAATTTTACTTCTGGACAAAGAATTTGACAAATAATAAATGCTAATTAAGTAATCTATTCAAATGAGCTGATTGAAAAAAAGACCTACTTCCTTTGAGGTCGAATACATATATATATCACTGGTCAATGCTTCTGATGTTTTCAGACATTCTTTCCTCATGGAGCAGTAGGTGATTCTAGGCAATACCCTTAACTTCTAAATGTCTCAAGTCTTCCTGCTTGTAAAGTGAGTATATGTTCCTTCATTATCTACCACCCAGAACTATTATAGGGGACAGAGATGTAAAAATGTCTTGAGATTTTGTAAGAACAATGCTCTCTCTATCTTTATAGTCTTCCTGAGGAAAAAAAAACCACCCCTATATATGCAGACTGACTTATATATTCATATATAGCCATTCATGCATATAGAGATATGTATCCATATGTGTGTATACTATATACATATATATGTCTATGTTTGCATGTACTCATATCTAAAGTCATATAGTTTTCAGATTTTATAGCAGGGATATAAAAAGATAGGAATAAATGTACCTCGGAATGAATGTAACATCATTGTAAGATCTTGTTGTTGGTTTTTTTATTATTAAAAGGATTAAATGTAGAAAAAATAATACAAAAGCAAAGCAAGTACAAACTCTGTGAATGGTTAAGTTGCCTACTGAGGTTCCTTGCTTAAGTCCCTGCACTTCCAATCCTAGTCCTGAAAAGGAAATGTAATATATGGGAATAGGAACTAGGCTTTATCCACTGAGTAAGAAGACAGCTTTATTTTACAAGCAAATATGAATAACAGCATGATTTCCAGCTGCAGAAAACCATAGAAGCAGAAGAGAGAATGAAGACACATTTTCTCACACTCACATCCTTCATAGCTACAATCATCGGAAGACTTTGGTAGGAACAAGGTTGTCTTGGCTATTCTACAAATATTTTTACAGAGACAAATATAATCTTTGTCCTCTAAGGGAGCTAGAAAAAAAATTCAAGAAAACAACACTCACTAAGAGAGGAGTGTAACCTTTGACATGGACAATATCTAAAAAGGAAGACAAAATAACATAAATAATTGCAGCTATATGGCATCCAGTATTTGGGGATTAGGGTAAGGAAAAGACTCGAGCCATTTTCCCTAATGGTCTGTTGAAATAATGCACTCATTCTGTCCAGAAGGAGGGATCTTTTCCTCAAGAAACCTGTCAGTTTCAAGACATTTACAAAGAACAAAATCTGTCTTCCTGTCCAAATACAACTGGGCAAAGAGATGTCAGCCACATGGTGGGATTGATGTGATACCACATTCCCACCTAATTTCAGGAAACTTTCAACCTTTAGCTTGAAAACAGACGGAAAAGAATTGAATATTAGCATTGACTTAACATCATGTGAAATTAGGCTTGAAGGGCATTATGTCCTCATAAAACCTAATTACTCCTAAAGTTTCATCTCAGATTGTCTCATAGGAACTCTTACCAGCAGGTAATAAACAGACTTGGAAAAATGTCACTGACCACATTAAGCATCTAGCAGACTGGGCATGGAGGGCAATTTTTGTACAGAGCTGAATATTGCAGGCACCATTCTTGGGACTAATAACTGTACTGTCTTGGACATCCTATGAAGCCTATAACATGAGAAATGCTGAAGAAAGCATTATAGAGAATTAGTTTGTACAAGCGTAGTGTGTGAGGGAAGTTTAATACTCCTTTAATGAGGATTTGAAAAAAGAATAAAATTCTTAAATTAATAATATTCTTACTTTTAGAAAAAATCCCTTTATCCCATACATACCTGACTTATTAAATAAATGAACTTACTAGGGGCCATTTTGTCAATGGAAAGCAAAATGAAATTTTAAAAAATACTAATAAAGAAATAAGCTCAAGAAAGAATGAAAACATGAGGACATACACATGGAATCATCATATCCCTGCTATTTTTCCTTCATTCACTATCAAAGAGTAGTTCCAATATGTTCTTTTCTTGAGGTACTAGAGGGATGAGAGTCTTTCCCTGGCCATTGTTCTCACCATTGTTCCTCATTTTGGGTCAAATCCCCAAACTTATCAAGGGCTCAGAAGCTTTGCCCTTACCAACTCATTTGGTCAGGATGATTGATGGCTAAGAGACCATGTTATGATACACCAGCTGAGTCTTCTGCAGAGAGTCACTGGTCAACAGGGCTCATATGGGGTTGGTCTTATCTAAAGGCAGGAAGATGCATGAGCCAACTTCTAAAAGGCTCAGTTCCTGAAATTTCTATTAAACCATGATTTGGAATTCCCCGCAAGGGACCATTGGACAATATCACCATCTCCCCCTATCCAGTAACCAGTGCTGTCATTAGTCTTCTTCAGCTGCAATGCCATTAATCCACTGTGTGCGTAAAACCTGTTTCTCTTGTGTTGAAGTCAGTCATAAGCTTCTCTAAGCAAAACATACCATGTCTATAAGAAAATGAGGCTGAAAACAGGTCAGTAATGTTTTATGAATCAGTTCTGCCTACAAAAAGGTAAGCATGTCTCCAACTGCAAGTTGTGCAATCAATCTGCTGATTTTTTGTAAGTTAAAAGAACAGGTAATAAATCAGTGGCAGAAAGGCATGTTTTCTGCTATTGAACTTGTTCTGAACTACAATTCCAAATGACTTTGCTGTGACCTTGTCCTTGTATTTTAGAAAACAACAACAAAAGTTTTCATGTATTCTATGCAGATATCACAGTGTGATTGATAAAACTATCATTTTTTTCACAAATGGCCACTTTTACCAATGACACAGCTAATTACAGAATAGTAGAAAACATAGTAAACTGGGAATAAGGAAATGTAAGTTTGAGTCCCAGTCATGCTGCTAATCAATTGGGTGATCTTAGGTCAATCCTTTGCATTCTCTGAACCTCAGGTTGAGGTGCTTCTCCAAAAAATGAATGAATTCATAGATTTTGAGTTAAAAGGAGTCTTAGAGATTCTATTCATCCTCCCATCTATTTACAAAAAAATTTTGGTCTTCTTTGGCAATGAAGGACAAGCACACACACACACACACACACATTTACAAAAATAGGGAAAACAAAATCCATACAGTTTAAGTGATTAATCCAAGGCCACCCAGTTGATTGAGAGCAAAGGTGTCAAATCTGTATCTCAAGGCTTCTCAGTTTTATATGTTGCCCAAGGTCACACAAGAAGCCAGTAGAAGAGTCAGATCATTGCACAATGGAATGAGCATTGTCTCTGGAGTCGAAGAACCTGGATTCAAATCCCACCTGACACTTATTACCCGTGTTACCTTAGTTGAGTTAGTTAATCTCCTTGGGTCTCAATGTCCTTTTCAGTAAAATTAAGGGCTTGAACGAGTTGGTTTCTGAAGTCTCTTCCAGTTCTAGAAATATGATCCTATGATTGTCTGATTTCAAATACAGTTTGCTTTCCTTTTCTCCATGCTATAGATCTTGGAATAAAATAAACGCATGAACACAAAATAAGCCCCACTTATCTCATACAGTCTTGTACTCTTTTATCAAGTCCTTTTCAATAGGATTTATGTTGGTCTTTAGTGTTGGACAGTGTTTGCTACCTCATCTGGGTCTATCAGTTCTGTGACCTAGTCAAAAGGGGTAACGTGCTTTGTATCATTAACGGATTGTGCCTCAGACAGAATGACCTGGGTCCCCCAGCCCACAGCCCTGGCCCCATAACAAGAGATTCTTATATACATTGCACTCTAAGGCAGGACATGGATTTGATGTGGGGCTTGGAAAAGAGCTGATTTTTAAGGTCTTTTCAGGATCTGCAATTCTGATTCTCTGATTTCATTAT
>JAQQSK010015381.1:0-10796 GCA_028658325.1 Potorous gilbertii
CAGCTTTATCCTGCTAGCGTCACATAGCAACTAGGTATAGAGCCAGGGAGGCAAACCTGGGTCATCGGTCTGCAAGTGCAAATGTTCCTTCTCCTAGGCAGTCCCATAGCATGGGCTGAAAACAAAATGTTTTACTGGGGTTCTGGCACAATAGGCAGTGTCCTCAGTTGCCTATAAAACAACCATAATTGCTTGATTTAAAGATTAATTTTCCTGTAAAAAATATCTTTGGAGTCAGATAAACATTAATTACAATGAAAATTACATGAGCAGAGACCTGCTTGTTACAAAAGCATAATAGCCCGTTCTTTGATCACATTTGGAGGATGACCAGAGTCACTTTGTAACTCTCCTTTGTCTTTGTTGGAGTTCCTCAGAAATTTCTGTTTTCTCATCAGGAGCTACTGTAAATATGACCAGACAAAAAGCACCATGAGGAAGAACGTAGAGACAAACAAGTTGCTGGTACCTGGATTTTGTCATTTAGAGAGAGCTCTGCAACTGGAGCAAGTTGTATTTGTTTTAATTGTGAATTTTAAATGGTCTTCTCTCACTTACCATAAATAGCTATACTTAATAGGTAATGTCTACATTCCTCTCTCCCTGTTTCCTCCCTCTAAAATGAAGAACTGAATTTATGAGCTTGCAGCATAGGGAAAAGGTATTTCATTATTAAGACTCATTATCAAGTTTTTGTGAAGCACCTACTGGATGTCTACCCCTGTGCTTTAAGTTTTAGAAACTGCTTTGTGTACACTATCTCATTTCATCCTCACAACACTGCTACGCTGAGGTAAATACTACAGATATTATCTCCATTTTACAAATGAGATAATATAGGCTAAGAGAATTTAAATTAGTTATCAATGGTCAACAAAACCACCAAGAATCTTCAGGAGTGAAGAACCTGCACCTCAAGGCCACATGTGGCCTTGGGTTGCAGCCTTTTGACTGAGTCCAAGTTTTAAAGAACAAATCCTTTTATTAAGGGAATTTGTTCTGTGAAGGTTGGATTCAGTCAAAAGGATGCACTTGAGGACCTAGAGGGTCACATGCATGTGGCCTCGAGGCTGCAGGTTCCCCAACCCTGGTCTAAATTGTGATTAGATGATCCAGTGACTCTGGCTTCCTGACTCCAGGCCTTTCTACTGGCTATACCTCTTGCTTATAATGCCCTCCATCGTCTCCTCTTCTCCCTGGCTTCCCTGAAACCACACCTTCTACAAGAAGCCTTTCCAGACCACCCCCCAGTGCTAGTGTCCTTTCTCTGTTGTACATAGTTGTCTGTACATTGCTTTGTCATTAAATTATGAGCTCTTTTTGCTTTTGTTTTTATCTCTACTCCTTAGCAAGGACCTGGCACATAATAGATACTTGATTAAATGCTTGTTGACTGACTGACTGATCACAGGTCTAGCAGTATTTCCTCTTCTCTTCCACCTTTCAGGTGTTGCTTGATGTGAGACAAACTGAATGTCTAAGATATAATCCCTATTCCTTGTTGGGAGAAACAATGTTAACACGAATGAAGAACAGAGAGGTACTGTTGGAAATAAGTGGACAGATCTCCAGTTCTGGAGTCAGAGGACCTGGGACCTTGGGCAGATCACTTCACTTCCCTGGCCCTGTGTTCTCATTTATAAGTTGAGTGGGCTGGACTAGATGGCTTCTGAGTCCCATACCAGGGATGGTTCTAGGACAGAGAATGATACCAAATAGTAACTAATTCAGCATGATGGCCAGTTACAAGTGCTAGAAAAGGGAGAAACCACTGTGGACTGCTATGACTGGGGAAGGCACAAGGAAGGAGGTAGCATTTGAGTTACACCTTGAAGGATAGAGAGGATTTAGATAAGAATTGGGAAGAAAGGAAATAAACATTCATAATGCCAATTGTATGCCAGGCACTGTGCTAAGCACTTTATAAATATTATCGCATTTGGTCATTACGGAGTCACTAGGAGGCAAATACTGTTAGTCAGTTGTGCCTTAGGCTGCATTCAAAAGACTAAGGAGTTGATAACTCTGCTGTAGTCTATGTAGGTCAGATTACATGTGAAATATAATATCATCTGGGCAACATGTTTTAGGAAGGACATTAGTAAACTGTAGAGTGTGAGATATGAGGGATATATATATATATGAGGGAGATTGTGATAGGGAAGGACCATGAATTTATGCCTTTTGAGGACCGATTGAAGGAGCTGGGAATCTTAAGCCTCTAGAAGAGAAGAATTAGAGGGAGATTAGGATGATAGATCTAGAGCTGGAAGGGACCTCAGAAGCCATCTATCTAGTTCCAGCTCTTTATTTTATAGATTAGGAAACTGAGGCATGATCTTTAAGCATTTGACATGGAAAAAGGACTAGACTTGATCTATTTAGCCTCAGAAGTGAGAACTGGGAGCAATTAATAGAAAATGAAAAGAGGCAAATATGGATTTCATGTTAAGGAAAAGCCTTCTAACAAACAGAGCTGTCCAAATATGGAATGAGATCTTCAGGAATTATTGGGTTACCCTTCCCTGGAAGTCTTCAAGCCAAGCTGGACACTGTGGAGGGGATTTCTGTTTGTGTATACTTTGAACTAGCTTGCCTCCCAGAGAGTGCCTTTTCAAGTATAAGATTCTGTGAATCATCCAATTTGCAAATCACCCCTAGCCAATTTTTTAAACCATTCGACTTTCCACTTTCTAGTAAATTGGACTGTCTTCCTAATGGGCCAGCAAAGGATTGGAGATGCAAAACAAAAAGCAGAATGGTTGGGGTAGCTTAATGACAAAATGAACATGTTGCTTGATTTGAGTATCTGATCAAAGGATGCTAAGTTTTCTGAATGCAAAGACTCTCTTCAAGCTGATCAACGAAAATTGTGTGATTGAATCCTAGAACTGAACTAGTCAGTTTGATTGGTCCTCCTGATTTTACTCAGCCTTGTGAGAAAGAAGAGATAATTTTTTTTCTCCAAATAGTCCCTGTTAATACTAAATACTTTAGCTATACTATAGGTTTGACACTCTTTTGAGTGAGTCTCTAGAGTGCTGTTGGTTATCCTCCCCCAACCTTCTCTCTCCCTACCCCTTCCTCCCCCCACATTGTCCTATTCATAAAAGTTATTTTTCTGGGAAAATAGTTTTTGAGTTGTAGATAACCAGTTTGCAAACAAACCTTTGGGTAAGTTGGGAAGGTGTATTTCCATCTGGATTGATTTTCAGCTTCTCTACAGAGAACACTCATAAATGCCCCCCCTTTCTCCCTATGTGCCCTACGTGCCATCTCCTTTTTTGTCTCACTTAGATGGGGAACCCTCGGCCTGGATTTCTATAACATGTGGAAACAATTTAAAATTCATCTCCAGAGCTTATTCTCCACCCTGATTTTTAAAGTACACCTATTTGCTATGGGAAAATAAGCTCTGACCTACATTAAGGAGGATGGGAAGGAGGGAATGAGGAGAAGGGAGACCAATCAAGAGAAAGCCAGTGAATTATTGCAATGAATAACAGTATTTAAGAATGCAATAGTAAATGGGTTGTGGATGAAAGGTTTTTGATTTATGATGGTGTCCTCTATTCATCTGGCTTTTCAGAAGAGTTACCATTTTTACCACATCTTTTGACAGGACATCATTTCATTGGTGGTTCTGCCTAATCCTGAACTTGTAGAGAAGACAAAATAGATATGTGATATTTCTTTCACAGAAGTTCACAAAGGGAAGAATAATGAAGGTGGAATATTTGTGACCTTTGAAACATGGTTCTGCTAATCCAAGTAGTGAGAGGGGGAGACCAAAATCATGTTATCAGTTGAGTGAAAATGAATTCAGCTGAAAAAGAATTATAGACTTTAAAATATCAGTACATCATGGTAAAGGCAACTCTATCAGCTAGAGGAACAAACTAATTTTCTTTTATAACGAAAGCCCTCTATAGATAGTGCCAAAGGTGGAATACTGGGTGATTTGAACTGGGGTCAGGGGTAGAATCCAGGAATTTTGAGGACATTCAGGTATACCACCACTTTTCCAGCTTTTTATGAAAATTGATCATTTCCAGAGTGATTTTTGTGTAAATAGGACTTCATACACTTTAAGATATAGATTTGGGAGCAATTTAGTTCATCCCCCTTGTTTTACAAATGAAGAAACTGAGGCTAGAGAGAAACTAAGTGAGAGAAAGGGACTTGCCTAAAAGTAATACACAGCAGAACTGGAATTTCTTACTTCTAAATGCAGTTCTGTTTTCCACTACATTGTATTGCTGCTCAGAGCCCTCTGACCTGTATATTTGAGGTTTGCATGAGGAAGAAGCAGAAGATACAGTTTTTGTGGGTGTTTTCTTTGAAAGGTTTCTCTTTCCTTTAAAAGGTTAAAGTCCTATGGAGAAGAGGAAGCCATCTTTACAGTTAGAAAATCAACCAGCCTTGAAGAGCAAACTGCCCCTTTTAGACACATTTGAGGAGAGAGAAAAGGGAGAGTGAAGCTTGAAGAGAACTGGGTCCCAGGCTCTGTTGTTAATTATCTGTGCTGGGGCCTCCTTTACTTATTCTTTTTTTAAAAAATTAAAATTAAAATATTTTAATTGAATTATTTTTTTGTTTTCAGTGTTTGACAATTACTTCCATATATCTTAGATTTTTTTTTTACCACTACTTCCCTCTCATTCCCCACTGTCTCCCTGAGACAGGATACAATCTTTTATAGGTTCTACACATACATTCCTATTAAATGCATGTTACATAGAAGAATTAAAATGAATGGAAGAAACCATAAATAAAACAAAACATAATATAAAATAAAATGGTCTGTTTCTATCTGTGATCCAGTTCCATAGTTCTTTCTCTGGATGTGGAAGGCATTTTGTCCCAAGAGTCCATTGGGGGGGACAGGGGGGATAAAAATCTTAATTTTAAGAATGTGATTGTAGAACACCAAAAAAAATAAAAATAAATTAAAAAAAAAGAGTCCATTGGAAATTTTTTAAGTCCGTACATTTCAATGAAGTACTAAGTTTACCAGAAAAATTCCTCACACACAGTGGTTGTTGCTGTGTACAAAGTTCTCCTGGTTCTGTCCTTTCATTCAGTATCAATTGATAATAAATCTTTCTAGGCTTCTCTGAAGTCTTCCTGTTTATCGTTTCTTATAGCACAGTAGTATTCCATTACATTCATGTACCGCAATTTATTTAGCCATTGATGGACATCCCCTTGATTTCCAGTTCTTGGTCACCACAAAGAGAACTGCTATAAATATTTTTGTACATGTGGGACCCTTTTCCATTTCTATGATCTCTTTGGGATAGAGTCCCAGAAGTGATTCCTTCAGTTATTCTTAAAATAAATAGATTTCTAGAAGAGAGCTTAGAGGCATTCAAGGGATACTTCAGTTTACTCCTCTTCCTAGCCTTCAGAAGCTCAACCTTTATTTAGTCTGGTTGCAAGAACATTCACCTATTTGTTCATTTATTCAGTGGTTATTAAGTAGCATAACTACTGTATCTTCAGTTAATCACTAGCATGTCCTCTGAGTTAGTTGAGTTAGCAGAGTTAAGAAACCATTTGATAATCGGATCTTTATTCTAAAAACTGTAAGAGCAAGGCCCTTTATTCCACATTTGCTCTTTCACCATAGAACTGTTCTTACAGCTTATTGAGGCCAAGGCTAGAGGTAGACAGACAAGCTTTGCTGGCATAGCCTTGGGAAACAAAGAGAAGGTTGGGAAATACTTGCCATATCCTGGGTCACTGGGCTTCCTCCCACTCTTCTCTCTCAGCTGCTCCGTAGGACTGTGGAGAGAGGAGGTGGTATGAGGGTTTGTCAGTGCAATGGTGAAATTCCCAGTGGAGTTTGAGCCCACAAAATTATTTCTTTATTTAACTTCACAAGTTACACCATTCATGATGAAGTCACTCTAGGGAGCAAGTCCAAGAGGTAGCAAAGACCAAGACCAGGTTCAAGCCAGTAATGGGCAAAGGTAAAGCCTGTTGGAGAGTCCAGTGCACCCTAGAGGCTATATTCCAACTCTGAGAGGTCAAAAGGGATGGCTCCACCCAGCTCTGCAGAGAACAGCTGGGAAAAGCAGCCCCCTCCAAGCACTTTTACACCTTTTCCACTGACCCTTCCTATCTATAATCCTGATAAGCACTTTTTGTTGCTAGGGCTAAGGCAGTTGAGTGCATGATTACGGAAATTTGAATGAGTATGTATATGCACATATGTGTATGTTTTCTTCATACAAGCAATGTATGTCATTGTGTGTCTATAATTGAGGTTATTTGTATATGTTTGTGAGTTTTTATAATTGGAAAATAATTTCTGTGTGTGTTTGTACAAGTATGTGAATATGTATGTTTATGAGAGAGTTGAGTAGATTTAGAGGTGAGAGGGACCTAATAGGGTTATCATGTTCAGCCCTCTTATTTTACAGATGAGAAATCTGAGGCTAGAGAGGTTAAAGTGACTTGTATAAGACTAGATAATGATTAAAAGATCTGGGACTTGTACCCAGGGCTTCTGATTCTAAACTCATGTTCTTTTCCACTGTACTAAGCTAAGTATGAATATATGTGTGTGTGTACATGTTCATGGGTAATGTCTTTTCCCTCTCAGAAATATGGATGGTACCTTCCGGAAGACCAGGGTTGGTGACAATAGCAATCTAAGTAGTCCTTCCCATAACTTAGTGGCATTGGGGGCATTATCCAGGATAGAGATATATATTATCTTCCTTCTACTCAAAAACTATACCACTACCACACCCTTGGTGTGGCCCTGGGCTTAAGTCATGTTTTCTCAGCTGTTGTCAGGTTCAGAGAGGAAAGAATGCAGAGTTGCCTGGTGCTGTTTATAATCCTTCATTACTAAGCCTGGCTAGACATGGAAAGAACAGACTGAAAGGCAATGGTTATGACTTCTGAGGAGATCCTGAGGCCCCAGCATTTTGTTGCTGCATGCTCTCGGCGTCACTGGGGATCATTTAGCCAGAGGTGGGTGGGGCTCAAGATCATAGACCAACCCTGCCTTTGGGTGCTTGGTCCCTAACTTCATCATTGTGAGACCACAGAGCTGATGGCCATTTTTCACTGCTCCTGTGTTCCCTCGTCAATTTCCTGAAAGCAGAAAAGGAAAATTCCAATCACATCGAATTTTCCTTGAGCCCAGCCCACCATACAAATGAAGAGGATTCAGAGTAACCCATGGCAACAGAAACCTAAGAAGGGGGTTTTCTTGGCTGTGTTGCTATTTCTCTGATTAGTCACTTATAGCTGATTACTCTGTGACAAATGAGGTGACAGAGCACCAAACATTCACTTCAAGCAACCCCAGACCAGCCATGGATACTAACCTTTGTGTAGGACCAGGGAATGACAGTGCCTTTGTGTTCTCCTTACTAAAAAGTACAGGAAAAAACACGTTAAGTCCAAGCAAACTTGAGTAACAGCAGGGAATATGGACCTACCTTTGAGGGGTTTTGTCCATGTCTTTTAAGGGAAAAAGTGGATTTTCTTTTCTTGCTATTATTTAGTGGAATTGAATTAGTGGATATTGGGATTGGATTTGGAATCTTAGGACCTGAGTTCAAATCTAAGCCCTGCTACTTATGAGCTGTTTAACTTTTCACTAAGTCACTTTCCTGCCCTAGTCCTTAGTTTCCTTATTTGTAAAATCAGCAGTTTGGATGAAAAGACTGACTAATTTTAAATTTAGTACTTATATTGTAGAGAAGCGATGATTCTATTTGGGTAGTGGAATTTAAGCTTGAGGGTAGGAACTTTCAGTAGCTACTTCATAAATGTTCATTGAATTGTGAAAATCTAATGATCTGAGGAGAGACTCCCACCACCTTTTGGTCACTCCATTATATCCCATTAAGAACATGATGGGAATTGTGACAAAGCTAGTTTTTGGTTATCAAAAGTGACTGTGATCCATTGTGATGAGTGAAGTGTATTCACACAAAAACATTCCTTTTTATGTTTAGGATCTGTTGGTTGTGCTAGATGGTTTAGCCTGTTGGATACTTCAGATTTTCATAATAGTTGCCTGAGCAGGGGGCTACACAGAATGAGAACTACTGATAGAAAGCCAAGACTAATTAAAAAATCAAAAAATAAATGTGTCCACAGATTTATAATTGAATAGAAACTTACGGGAAAAGTTCCATTTGGTTTGTTTATTCATCAAACAAAATGTAACAATCACCTAACATAATATTTAATAATGGTTAACATTTATATAGTGCCTTAAAAGATCTGCAAATTGCTTTATGTATTATTATCTCATTTGATTCCCAACCCCATGAATGTAGGTGTTATTATCCTCATTTTATAGATTAGGAAGTTGAGACTGAGAGGTGAAGTACTTTGCTTAGAGATATCCAGCTAATAAGTTTCTGAAGTGGGATTCAGACTCAGGCTTTACATATTCCAATCCAGCTCTCCATCCACATTAGTATAACACTTTAACTTAGCATATATTAGTGCCTTAAATTTATATAAATTATATAATTTGATCCTTATAATAACCCTGTGAAGTAAGAATTACACTCATTTTATATGTAGTATGCTATGGACCCTCACTATTGCTTTCTGGACTGGCTTGCTTACCCCATATATCTGGTGTTTTCAGAGAATGATTTACTACATAGCTATATCTTAAAACTCTCCTAGGGTGCTTTGGTAATTCTGATGGGGGTACATGTTATATTCTACCTCCTGAGACCTCACCAGTGTGCTTTCCACATATACAAAATCAATCACAATGACATCATTAACTTGTAAACATAAAATGTTTACTAAAAAGCAAGAAGAATCATGACATTACTCAATAGAAGACAGAATCAGGAATAATCAAGTTATCACAGTTACCCAACAGAAGACAAAAGCAGGAATAAATCAAAAGATCATAGTTTGTTCACAACACGGGGTCACATTCTTTCATCAATACATGCAACACCCATGGGAGAATATGGTCACTCACTTAAAGAAAATTAGTAGGGAGGTACATGTGTGGAAAAAACTTCACATATTTGGGGAAGTTCACAACTTTGGACTATAGTTCTTGATGTTCTTTGTTGCTTCAGGAATAGTCTCTACTGCACAAAGATGTTTTTCTGCTACTTGCTTTTCTACTGGTCCTTACCACTCACATGCTGAGTAAAACCATTCCTTTTCTGGTCTTAAGCCAGAACAGTCAGTGACAAGATCTTCACACACAGCCACCTGTAACAGGGTGCTGAGAAAAGTGTTACACTTTTTAATGATAAGCAGTTCCTTTGAGGCAAAAAACTGCTAAGCCCTTCATATCTGCAAATAACAAGAGATTCTATTTTGTTCAGTTGTCTATTTTGTTCAGTTTTCTTACAGCAAAGCATAGGTCATAGCAAAGCTTGTCTTTCCCTCTGATTTTTTCCTTCCTCTTAAACTATACAGAGCAGTAGTGAACAACATAGATGCCCCTAAGAGGTTTTCCCCTCTCAGGATATAGATGGCACTAGAGAGCAATAAACTTTTTCGTATCAGCTGTTTCAGTTTCGAGCTTTCAGTGTTTTCTCTACTCAGTTTCTTAGAATGACTCCTCCTGATGAGCTCAGATTAACTTTTCTGCTTTTTCTGTTCATCTCTTTTATAACTTCTGCTCCTATTGGCTTTTTATAGCTTAAAATGCCTCAAATCAGAACCTCTTGGTGGTCAGTGACTTATCTTTGCCATATAAGATAACACTTAAGAAATTTACCTTTCTGTCGGCTAGAAACCCAGTATTTTGATATCTTCTCATAGTCCCCTATGCTCCTCAGAATAGGCTATTTATTTCTCTCCTCAACATTCTCTCAGAGTTTACGTTTCTATATAAGTTGATTTTATCAGTTTTTCTTATACATATTTTTGTTGTTGTTGCTTTCAGCAAACTTCATATATGAAAGTGGAAGTGCCTTAATACAGATAAAAAAAATGAGTATTAAAGAGGTTAAATGACTTTCCCCTGGGTCTCACATCCAACAAGTATAGGAGTTAAAATGTGAACTCAGGTTTCTTCTCACACCACATCCTGCATTTCCCCTACTTTTCCAAGAAGCACAATTTTTTTTTGTTTTTCGTTTAGTAAATGTCTACTATGTACAAAACCTTATGTAAGCAGAAAAGTGATTACTAAGATACAACTCTGTCCTCTAACTTGCCAAATCCAGTGATCTTTTTTCAATCCTCTCTCCTTGAAACTTCTACAGGTTTTAACACTGTTAATTACTCTCTACTCTTTGATACTCTTTTCTCTCTCTCCAGGTTTTCTTATTTATCTGACTGCTCCTCAATTTTCTTTGCTGGATCCTCTTCCCAGATCATGCCCTGTAAACATCCATGTCCCTCAAGGTTCTCTCCTGAGCCCTCTTCTCCCTCTATACTACTAATATTTGATCTCATCAGCTCTCATGGATTTTATTACTATCTTTGTGCTGGTGATTTTCAAATCTACCTATCCTGCCCCAACCTCTGTGCTGATCTCCTGTCTCACATTTCCAACTGCTTTTCAGCCATCTTGAACTGGATGTCCAATAGACATCTTAAACTCATCTTGTTTCTTTTTAATTTTTAAAAAACTTATTTATTTATTTTTAGTTTTCAACATTCATTTTCACAAGATTTTAAGTTCCAAATTTCCCCCCATCTTTTCCCTCCCCCCACCCCAAAACACCATGCATTCTGATTATCCCTTCCCCCAGTCTGTCCTCTCTTCTGTCACACTTCTGCCTTCCCTTATCCCCATGTTCTCTCTTTTCTTGTAGGGCAAGATAGATTTC
>JAQQSK010015382.1:0-10796 GCA_028658325.1 Potorous gilbertii
TCCATCTGGCCCTGGAGATTATCTCCTAGGGAGTTCATTGATGGCTTGTTCAATTTCATTTTCTGAGATGGGATTAAGTATTCAACTTCTTCTTTTGTTAATCTGGGCAATTTGTATTGTTTTAAAATACTCATTCATCTCATTTAGATTATCAAATTTGTGGACATAAAGTTGGGCAAAGTAATTTCTAATTATTGTTTTAATTTCCTCCTCATTGAAGGTGAGTTCACCCCTTTCATTTTTGATATTGGTAATTTGGTTTTTTCTTTCTTTTTTTTTTAATAAAATTGACCAAAGGTTTACAAATTTTATTGTTTTTTCATAAAGACAACTGTTCGTTATATTTATTAGTTCAATAATTTTCTTAATTTCAATTTTATTAATCTCTCCTTTGGTTTTTAGTATTTCTAATTTGGTCTTTTACTTGGGGCTTTTCAATTTGTTCTTTTTCTAGCTTTTTCAGCTGCATGCCCAAGTCCTCTTTCTCTATTTTATTTATTAGGCATTAAAAGATATAAAGTTTCCCCTTACAACTGCTTTTGTAGTATCCCATAAAATTTGGTAAGTTGTCTCATTGTTGTCATTTTCTTGAATGAAGTTGTTGAATTTTAGATTATTTAGTTTTCAATTAATTTTTATTCTATCTTTCCATGGCCTTTTATTACACATAATTTTACTGCATTATGATCTGAGAAGAATGCATTCACTGTCTCTGCCTTTCTTCTCTGGATTTTGAGGTTTTATGCCCTAGTATATACTCAATTTTTATTTATGTGCCATGTACCAGTGAGAAAAAAGTATATTTCTTCCTATCCTCATTTGATTTTCTCTGGAGATCTATAATAATCTATCATATTCAAAGTTTTATTCATCTTCTTAACTTCTTGCTTATTTTAAGGTTATGTTTATCAAGTTCAGAGAGGGGGAGATTTAGGTCCCCCACTAGTATAGTCTTCCTAGATACTAGTATAGTATCTATTTCTTCCTGTAACTCCCTTAAGTTATCCTCTAAGAATTTGGATGTTATACCACTTGGAGCATATATGTTTAGTAATGCTATTGCTTCATTGTCTACAGACAGCTAAGGGGTACACTGGATAGAGCACTAGGGCAGGAGTCAGGAGGACCTGAGTTCAAAACTCACCTCAGACCCTTGACACTCACTAGATGTGTGACCATGGCAAGTCACTTAACCCCAATTGTCTTATCCTGGGTCATCTCCAGTCATCCTGGTGAATATCTGATCACTGGATTCAGATGGCTCTGGAGGAGAAGTGAGGATGGTGACCAGCACTGCCCTCCCTTGCTCAAAATGAAGTCAAGTTCAAGTCATGTCAGCATTTCTTTGATGGCATGGTCTTCTTTGGAAATGAAGGATGAACACCTACACATTATACTGTATTGTCTATGGTGCCTTTTAACAGGATATAGTTTCCTTCTTTATCTCTTTTGATTAGACCTATTTCTGCTTTTGCTTTGTCTGAGATTAGGATTGCTGACCAAGCTCTTCTTACATCACCTGAGGCATAATATATTCTGCTCCAACCTTTTACCTTTACCCTGTGTGTATCCCACCGTTTCAAATGTATTTCTTCTAAACAACATATTGTTGGATTATGGATTTAAATTCATTCTGCTATCTGTCTCCATTTTATGGGAAAGTGCATCCCATTCACATTAATAGACATGATTACTATCTGTGTCTTTCCCTCCATCCTCTTTCCCACCATTTGTGCTTTTAGTTCTCCCTTCCCCACCATGATATACTTTTAATTTTTTACCACCACCCCCTTTCTTTCATTCTTTCAGCCCCCCCCTCCTTTTTACTCACTTTTACTCTTACTACTTCTTCCCTTCCTTTTAGCCTCACCTCCCCTTTCTTTCCCCCTTCCCCTCCAAGTGCCTATAGAGTTAGTTAGATTTATATACTTAATTAAATTTGTTGTTCCCTCCTTGAACCAAATCAGATGAGAGTACCTTTCAAGCAATGCTCATCTCCCTCCCCTCTTTTCCTCAACTGTAATATAATTTTGTGCTTCTTCCTGTGATAGAATTTATCTTTTCCTTCTTCCTCCTATTCTCATCTCCTGATACAATCCCTTCCCATGCTTAAATCACATTTTTACCATCACATGGTTTACTTTATATCTGCTCCCTCTATCTATGCATATCCCATAAACATATATTAATAGATATACAATTCTCAAGATTAAAAAGTATCACTTTCCCTTATAGGGAGGTAAAGAGTTTGCCCAAATTAAGTAACAAGTTTTTCTTTTCCTCTGTTTACCTTTTAATGGCTCTTTGAGACCTGCATTTGAAGACCAAATTTTCTACTGAGTTCTCACCATATTATCAGGAAGTTTTGGAAATCCTCTATTTCACTGAACATGCATCTCCTTGCCTGAAATGTTATGCTCAACTTTGCTGAGTAATTGATCCTTGGTTGTAGTCCTAGCTCCTTTGCCTAATGAAATATTATATTCCAATTCCTTTGATCTTTTCATGTAGAAGCAGCAAGGTCCTGTGTAGTCCTGATGGTAGCTCCTTGATATTTAATTGGTTTCTTTCTGGCTGCCTGTAGTATTTTCTCCTTCACTTGATAGTTCTGGAATTTGGCAACGATATTCTTTGGTATTTTTAGTTGTATATTTAGAGGTGAATGGTGATTTCTTTTCATGAATATTTCACCCTCTGGATCTAGAAATTCTGGACAGTTTTTCTTGATGATTTTTTGGAACATATTGTCCAGGCTCTTTCTTCATCATGACTTTCCGGTCAGCCAATAATTCTTAAATTTTCTCTCCTGGACCTATTTTCCAGGCCAGTTGTTTTTCCAATTATATATTTTACATTTTCTTCTATCTTGTCATTCTTTAGATTCTGTTTGACTGATTCTTGATGTCTCATAGAGTCATTAGCTTCTATTTGTTCAATTCTAATTTTCATCAAATTGTTTTCTTCAGTTAACTTTTGCATCTCTTTTTCCATCAGTCCAATTATTTCTTTTAAGGAATTATTTTCTCATTTAGTTTTTGTACTTCCTTTTCCATTTGTCCAATTTTCCCAGTTAGGTTTTGTGCTTCCTTTTCCATTTGTTCAATTTTCTGTTTCAAAGAGCTGTTCTCTTCGGGGCATTCTTTTTTCATACTTTTAAAATCATTGGCCATTTTTTTCTTCTCTTCCCTTCTTCAGCTCGTCCAAGAGTTCTCTTTATGCTTGTGACCAGTTCATAGTCCCTTCTGAAGTTTAAGATGGGAGTACAGTCTCAATACTGATTTCTTTGGTATTAGTGTTTTGGTCCTTGTCCCCATAGAAAGATTCTATGGTCTTTTCCTTCCTTCTTTGCTTCTTTCTCACCTCGGTGAGGCTTTATGTGTTGTAGCCTCTGGTTCTTTCAACTAGAAGCTAAATAACCTGGTGTTTCAGCTGGCTGGTGTGAGAAAGCACAGGCTGGCTGTATTGTTTATTGTTTTGTTTTGTTTTTCCTTAGATTAGTGTGGGAGCTAACTTGGTAAGTGTGGGGGAGGGGTAATCTGGTCACAGGAGATCTCCTCAGCTGAGCTAAAATCTAGAGTCTAGAGCCCTAGTGTCTTCCCATTTTCCCTGGAGTACTGAGCCATGCCTGGGATCTTGGTGTTGTCTCCACCACCCTTGAGCTCTGGTCCTCCACCATAGTAAGGGGAATCCTCCTTAGTGACTCCCCTAGCCTCAGGTGCTACAAGACTGTTTGCCCCTTCTGCTGATCTCATTGATCCAGGATTTTTCTGAGGAAATATTTTATGGTTATTTCAAGGTCAACAAGGGGAGGGGGAGAGAGCATTTATCAATCACTCTGGAATTTTGCCTCCAGGAGGTTCAAGTAGGTGACTTACAAACATTTAATTTATGGGCTGAAGGTCTTGGGAGCAGCTGCTGAAGACACCTGGTGATCCTTCTGCTGTACTCATTCACTTGACTAGGCTGAACTCCTGCCCTGAGGTGCAATCCTCTGGGGCTTTGCTGCTTGGCCCTGCCACAACTGGGACATGCTGCTCTCTGTGCTCCTTTCTTGGTGAACAGATATTTTCTCCCATCCTTTTGGATGAGGAAAAACAATGCTTACCATCAAGGGAAGACATAAAAGTCAAGGCTTCTACACCTCAAACATCCAAAATAAATATACAATGATCTCAGGCCATGAAAGACATCAAAAAGGATTTTGAAAATCAAGTAAGAAAGGTGGAGAAAAATTGGGAAGAGAAATAAGAGAGATGCAAGAAAATCATGAAAAGCAAGTCAACAGCTTGATAAAATAGGCTAACTCAAGTGGCAAAAGAGGTCCAAAAAGCCAGTGAGGAGAAGAATATTTTAAAAAGCAGAATTACTCAAATGTAAAAGGAGGTTCAAAAACTTACTGAAGAAAATAGTTCTTTAAAAATTAGAATGGAATGGATGGAAGCTAATGACTTTATGAGAAAGCAAGAAATTACAAAAAAAAAACCAAAAGAATGAAAAAATGGAAGATAATGAGAAATATCTCATTGGAAAAAGAACTAACCTGGAAAATAGATCCAGGAGAGATAATTTAAAAATTATGAGATTGCCTGAAAGCCATGTTAGCAAAAACAGAGCCTAGACATCATCTTTCATGAAATTATCAAGGAAAACTCCCTTGATATTCTAGAACCAGAGGGCAAAATAAATATTGAAAGAATCCACAGATCATCTCCTAAAAGAGATCCAAAAAGAGAAACTTCTAGGAATATTGTAGTCAAATTTCAGAGTTTCCTCGTCAAGGAGAAAATATTGCAAGCAATTATAAAGAAACAACTTGAGTATTGTGGTAATATGATCAGGATAACACAAGATCTAGCATCTTCTACATTAAGGGATCTGAGTGTGCAGAATATGATATTCCAGAAGTCAAAGGAACTAGGATTAAAACCAAGAATCATCTACCCAGCAAAACTGAGCATAATACTTCAGGGAAAAAAGGGTCATTCAATGAAGTAGAGGACTTTCAAACATTCTTGATGAAAAGGCCAGAGCTGAAAAGGAAATCTGACTTTCAAAAACAAGAGTCAAGAGAAGCATGAAAAGGTAACCAGGAAAGAGAAATCATAAAGGAGTAAGTAAAGTCGAACTGTTTACATTCCTACTTGCAAAGATAGTATTTGTAATTCTTGAAACTTTTCTCAGTATTTGGGGAGTTGGAGGGATTATACACATACACACACACACACACACTCACACACACACATATAGTGAGAGAGAGAGAGAGAGAGAGCACAGTGAGTTGAATAGGAAAGAATCATACCTAAAAATATAAAATTAAGGGGTAAGAGAGGAATATGTTGGGAGGAGAAAGAGAGAAAAGGAATGGAGCAAATTATCTTTCATAAAAGAGACAAGAAAAATCTTTTACAATGGAGGGGGAAAGAGGAGAGGTGAGAGGGAAAAAGTGAAACTTACTCTCATCACATTTGGCTCAAGGAAGGAATAACATGCACACTCAGTTTGGTATGAAAACCTATTTCACACTACAGAAAAGTAGGGGAGAAGGGAATAAGCAGGGTGGGGGAATGATTGAAGGGATGGAAAATGGGAGGAGGGAGCAAATAGAAGTAAACACTCTTGGGGAGGGAAAAGATCAAAAGAAAGAAGAAATGGGGGGAAGGATAGTATGGAGGAAAGTATAGTTAGCCTTACACAATTTGACTATTATGGAAGACATTTGCAAAACTACACATATACAGCCTGTATTGAATTGCTTGCCTTCTCAATGGGGATGGGTGTGGAGAGAGGAAAGAAGAGAAATTGGAACTCAAAGTTTTAGGAACAAATGTTGAGAATTGTTTTTCCATACCACTAGGAAATAAGAAATACAAGTAATGAGGTATAGAAATTTATCTTACCCTACAGGACAAAAGAGAAGATGGGAATAAGGAAAGGGAGGGGTGTTAGAAGGGAGGACAGATTTGTGGAAGGGGTAATCAGAATGCTCAGTATTTTAAGGGGGGAGGAGGGGAGAGATAGGGAGAAAACTTGGAACTCAAAACTTTTTGGAAATGAATGTTGAAAACAAACAAAAAAATGGAATTAGGCAAGTGGAAGCTAATAACCACTTGAGACAATATAACAACATCAAAATAATGAAAAATAGAGTAAAACATGAAATATCTTATTGGAAACACAACTGATCTGGACAATAGATCCAGGAGAGATAATTTAAGAATAACTGGACTACCCGAAATACATGATCAAAAAAGAAGCTAGACATCAATTTTAAAGGAATTATCAAAGAAAAATGATCTGATATCCTAGAACCAGAAGGTACAACAAAAATTAAAAGACAAATACATCCTAAAACAAATCCCAAAATAAAATTCCCAGGAATATTATAGCCAATTGCAAAACTCCTATGTCAAGGAAATAATATCAGAAGCAGCCAAAAAGAAACAATCCAGAGTCAGAGCCAAGATGGCGGAGTGAGAGAAACTACTCACCTAAGCTCTTAGACAAATTCATTCAGATACCTCTAAAAAGAGAATCTGAGCAGATTTTGGAAGGGCAGAATCCAATAGGAAATAGACTGTGGCACATTCACAGCTTAGTACAGACTGGAAGGTCAACAGGAAGGATCCATTACACAGGGCTGGAGGAGCACACAGCACACAATACACAGGCTGTACCAGCATGTTAGCACCATGGCAGGGCCAAACAGGAAGCCCTGGGCAGTCTGAGGCAACAGTTGCACTGTGGAATCTCAAGCATGTCAGCGCAGGATAGGAATCCAGTGGAACCAAGTGGGTGAGAGCCACAGAGCACCAGGTATCTGCAGCTGTTGCTCCTCAGACTACTAATACACAGATTAAATGTCTGTAAGTCACCTACTTGGACTTCTAGGAGCCAAAATGGCAAAGTGATCAGTGCTCTCTTGCCTTCCCTTTGTTGGCCTTGAAAGAACCATAAAATATTTTTCCCCAGAAAAATACTGGAACAGTGGGATCTGCAGAAGGGGCAAACAGTCTCTTAGTATGTGAGGCTAGGAATATTACTAAGGAGGGTCTCTCTTGGGGCTGAAGAGAACCAGTGCAGAACTGGAGCTATCCCAGACAGCCTCACCTCAGCAGACCAGGAGGAGATCAGGAGCCTAAGGTGGGATGGAGCCCCACAACAACCAACAGCACGACCCCAGGTGTGCCTCAGGGCCCTAGGGGAATCTAGAAGACACTAGGGCAGCCAGAATCATTAATCCCTGAGCTTGCCTATCTCTAGCTCAGCAGAGGAGACCTCCTGTGGCCAGACCACCTGTCCCTAACACTTAACAAGCTAGCTCCAGTGTAAATCTGGGGAAACACAAAAAGACTTCACCTGGCCTTTGCTTTCTCAGTCAGCATTTACTGAGGGAATGTCCATCAATTGGGGAATAATTGAAGAAATTGTGATATGTGTTTATGATGAAATACTATTGAACTGTAAGAAATGATAAGCAAGATGCTCTCAAAAAAACTGAAAAACTTGCATGAGTAAATGTAAAATGAAATGTACTATGGAAAAAGTAAGAGTAATGTTGTAAGATGATCAGGTGTGAAAGACTTAGCTATTCTCAGCAATATAATGACCCAAGACAACTCTGAAAGACCTTGGGTGAAAAATGTTATGCATCTCCAGAGAAATAACTAATGGTGTCTGAAATCAGATTGAAGCACACTTTTTTTTTCTTTATTTTTCTCCTGTTCTTTTTTTGTCTATGTTTTCTTTCACAACATGACTATTATGAATATATTTTGCGTAATGGCATATGCATAAACTATATCAAATTGCTTGCCTTCTCAATGGGGAAGGTTAAGGAGGGAAGAAAGGGGAGAATTTATAACTCAAAATTTTAAAAATGAGTGTTAAATATTCTTTTTACATGTAACTGGGGGAAAATAAAATACTAAGGAAATACAAGAAAGAACTCACTGAAGAGCTCAAAAAGATGTATAAAAATCATATAAGAGCAGTAGGAGAAATAGGGAAAAGAAGTGAGAGTGATATAAGAGAATTATGAAAAAAATACTCAACAGCTTGAATAATTACTTAAAAAGTAGACTTGGCCAAATGGAAAAAGAAATACAAAAGTCCACTGAAGAAAACATCTCCTTAAAGAGTACAAATTGCCAAATGGGAAAGAAAGTACAAAAGCTAATTACATGAGGAAAATAATACCTTAAAAGTTAGAATTGGACAAGTGGAAGCTAATGACAATGAAAAGTAAAGAAACAATCAAACAAATTCAAAAGAATGAAAAAATGGAAGAAATGTAAAATACTTCATGAGTAAAAAGCAACTGACCTAGAAAATAAATCCAGGAGAGACAGTATCAGAATCATTAAACTACCTGAAAGTCATAATCAAAATGAAGACCTGGACAATATCTTTCAAGAAATTATCGAGAAAACTGACATGACATTCAGGAACCAGAGGGCAAAACAGGCATTGAAAAAATTTAGCAATCACTTCCTAAAAGAGATCCCCAAATAAAAACCCCAAAGGAACATTATAGTCAAATTTCAGAACTATCAGGTCAAGGGGAAAATACTACAAGTGACCAGAAAGAAACAATTTAAATATCAGGAAGTTACAATCAGGATCACACAGGAATTGGCAGCTGCAACATTAAAGGATTGGAGGTCATAGAACATTATATTCTGGAGGGCAAAGAAGCTAGGACTATAGACAAGAATCATTTACCTGACAAAATTAAGCATAATCCATCCCAGGGGGAAAAAATGGTCATTCAATGAAGGAGGCCAGAAGTAACCCAAAAAACTGATCTCTAATATCAAGAACCAAGAGAAGTATAAACTGGTAAAAAGGGTAAAGACAACATAAGGGATTCAATAGAGCTAAACTGTCTATATTCCTTCACAGAAAGATGATACTTGTAACTCTTAAAATTTTTATCAATAATGGTATAGAGAAAAGGAATATACATTTACAGAGGGTATAGGTATAAAGTGTACATGAGGGAATGAAATAGAAAATTAAGGTATGATAAAGAGGAGAGCAATGGGTACAGAAATAATGGTAAATTAACTCACATGAAGAGGCAAAAAGGACCTATTACAATGGAGGGGAAGATTGAAGGGGGTGAGGAGCATTATTTGACCCTCACTCTCATCAGTATTGACTAAAAGAGAGAATAATATACATGATCAGATGAATATAAAATCTATCTTACCCAACAGGCAATTAGGAGGGGAGGAGATTAAGTAAGGGACAGGTAGTGGTGGGGACTGAAAGAAGGGAGGGCAGATCAGGGGACATGGTAGACAGAAGTAAAGCACTGGTGATGTGGAGAGAGAACAAACAGGAGGAAGAATAGGATACAGTGAAATACAGAGGTAGTAATCATAACTGAATGTGAATGGGATGAACTCTCCCGTGAAACAGAAACCAATAGCAGAGTGGATAAAAACCCATAATCCCACTGTCTGTTCCTTACAAAAAACACACTTGAAACATAAAGACACACAAAGAATAAAGGTAAGGCACTGGAGCAGAATCTATTATGCTTCTGCTGAATAAAAAAAAGCAGGGGTAGCAATCCTGAACTTAGACAAAGTAAAAGCAAAAATAAAACTAATTAAAAGAGATAAGAAAGGAAATTGTATCTTGCTGAAAGATACCATAGACAATGAAGAAATCAAATTAGAAAAGTAAGGAATTGTCAATTAATCAAAACTATAGGGAAGGGAAGAATCCATGACCAAACAAGAGATAGAGAACATTATGAAATGTAGAATGCATAATTTTGATTATCTTAAAGTAAAAAGCTTTTGTACAAACAAAACCAATGTAACCAAGATTAGAAGGAAAGCAGAAAGCTGGGAAATGATTTTACAGCAAGTATCTTTGAAAAGGTCTCATTTTAAAAATATGTAGAAAACTGTGTCAAATTTATCAGAATACAAGTCATTCCCCAAATGATAAATTGTCAAAGGATATGAAGTCAGTTTTCAGATAAAAAAAATCAAAGCTACCTATAGGCATATGAAGTGGTACTCTAAATCACTTTTGATTGGAGAAATATAGATAAAACAACACTTTTGAGTAGAGAAATACAGATTAAATAAGTCTTACATACCACATCACACCAATAAGATTGGCTAATATGATCCAAAAAAGGTGAAATGATCATTGGAAAGGATGTGGGAAAATTGAGACATGTATGCACTGTTACTGGAGTTGAGAATTAATTCAACTATTCTGGAGAGCAATTTAGAACACTTTGTCCGAAGGGCAACCAAACTGTGCATATCCTTTGATCTAGCAATACCACTACTAGGTCTGTATCCCAAACAGGAGGAAGAATAGGATGCTGTGAAATACACAGGTAGCAATCATAACTGAATGTGAATGGGATGAACTCTCATCTCATAATACCTTAAAAGTTAGAATTGGACAAGTGGAAGCTAATGACTTAATGAAAAGTAAAGAAACAATCAAATAAATTCAAAAGAATGAAAATGTGGAATTTTAGAAGGGAAAAGAATCTACATATACAAAAATATTTATAGTAGTCCTATTTGTGATGGCATAATTTTGGAAATTGAGGGGATGCCCATCAATTTGGGAATGGCTACACAAGCTGTGATATATGAATGGAATGGAATGCTATGGTGCAATAAAAATGATGAACAGGCACACTGTAGAAAAACCTGAAAAGATGTATACAAACTGATGCAAAGTGAAATGAACACAACCAGCAAAACATTGTACACAGTACCAGTAACATCATATGATACCAACTATGAATGACTCAG
>JAQQSK010015383.1:0-10795 GCA_028658325.1 Potorous gilbertii
TATCATGTCCTGTCTGAGATATAGTTTTGATTGTTTATTTTCTTATGTAGTTCTCCAGAGAAGTAGTTATCAGGAAAAGTGCAGGTTAAAAAAAAAAAGAACTCTTAGGAACTTGTGATGTGGCAGGGGGAAAGGGAGCATCAAGTTAGCCATTGTACTGACTTTGTAGAGCTACTCATTTAACCAAGGCTCACATTGAGTTTGTCTGCATATCATTCTTTAAATTGCCCATTTTCAAAAGATAAAGATAGTATGGCATAGAGAATACACCAGTGGACTTAAGGTCAACAGGATTCAAGGTCTCTGTCTGACCCATACTAATTGTTTGACCCTGGACAAGATACTGAAGATCTCTGAACCTCAAGCAATTCTTTAAGATTATAAAGATATAGAAAGGCTGCTCTTCAATGGGTTGATTTCTGAACTTAAGAACATCTGGTTTCAAATCTTCTTTCAGACACTTTGTAGCTATGTGACCCTGAGCAAGTCACTGAGGTCACAACCTCAGGTTTCCTACCTATAAAATGGGGAAGTAATACCACCTACCTCCTAGGGCTATTGTGAGGACAAAATTAGATCATATGTGTAGGATGTTTTTAAAATAAAAACACAAAGGAAATGTTAACTCACTATTAAACAGAAACAACTCTTTCACAAAGGGAATCACAATTCCTGAGCAAACCAGCACTTCCATAGAGGAACTCAGATCACTAAACCTGTGTTTTGCCCATCATGGAGCAGAGTCTGGGGAGTAGGATGCTGAGTATAATTGCAGTAGTTCTGGGAAGGGGGGTGGGGAGCTCTATATGCTTTACCAAGTACTCCTTTTGTATATTTCATTTATGTTTTATTGACCCTTTTTTCCACTGTTATCATTTCCTAGTGTCCTTCCTATACACACACACGTACACACACACACACACACACACACACACACAAAGGATTCTCTTATAGTAAAGTCAGTAATACAAAACAAACAGATCCACTGAGCATGGAGATATAGATAGACAGACACATGGATAGATAGATAGAATGATAGATAGATAGATGGATGTATAGTATATGTGTGTGTGTGTATGTATATATATACATATATACAGTGCTTTGTAACCAGATGGGTTACACATATGTAACATACATTCATGTGTGTATACACACATACACATTATCTCATTTGAGAATGTCCTTGCCTGTCTTACTCTTGTTCTTGTGTCTCTAGGGCTCAGCACTGTGTCTGACTCATAGAAGTCACTTAATAAACATTTGTCAAATATTCAGCTGGTTCCTATATCTACCTTGTGCTATATAGGTGCTGGATCTAAAGTCATACAAAGGACCCAGATTCAACTATTGCCTCTGATACTTATTATCTTACAAGGCAGTTGGATAGAGTGGATAGAGTGTTAGACATGGAGTCAGGAAAACCTGAGTTCAAATCCTGCCTCTGCTTCACCTTCTTCTCCTCCTTTGTCTTTGTCTCTTCCTCCTCCTCTTTCTTCTTCGTCTCTGTCTCTGTCTCTCTCTGTTTCCTTCCCTCCCTCTCTCCCTTCAGCTTGCCCAGAGTCACACAGCTAGTGTCTGAGGCCAAATTTGAACTCAGATCTTCCTGAATGCAGGACTGGTGCCGGTCCATTGTGCCCAGGTGTCCCACTTCATTCTCACTAGCCTTGTGAGCCTGGAAAAATCACTTAAGCATTGTGTCCCTCAGTTTCCTCAACTGTAAAACTGTAGTAATAATAGTACCTACCTTGCAGGGTTATTAAATGAGATAATATTTGTTAAAAAAAAAAGCTTTGAGAATCTTAACACACATTACAAATGTGTGACCTTAGACAAGTCACTTAAACTTTATAAATCTCAGCTTCTTCCCCTGTTGAATGAGGGGATTAGACTAGATGACCTCTCAGGTCTAAATCTGGGATATTCCCTTGGATAGATGGGAAAACTCGGGCCCAGAGGTTGTCAGTCACGTGTCCAAAGACACAGTCAGTAAATGCAGAGCTAGGGCTTGACCCCAGGATGACAGACTCTGTCGACAGGATCCAGATTCATTGCTCCTTCATTAACCTAACCTTATTCACAGTTAGATTTCCATCCCTTCCCTTCATCCTTGAGCTTCAGCTGTTTGTTCCCACAGTTTGTCTTGTGATTCATTTCCTTCTATTCAGATAACTCTTTGCATTTAATTCAGGTCACACCTCTAAAGAGGTGGCTATGCTCCCATTTGACAGAAAAGTGAGACCCAAATGGAGTGAGAAGATTCCCCCTCCCTCAGAGAGCTAAGTGATGGAAATTAGAGAGACCTGCAGTCAAATCCTGCCTCAGACATTTACTAGCTGTGTGACCCCAGGCAGTCACTTAACCTTGTCAGCCTCAGTTTCCCCATCTATAAAGTTGGGTTAATAACAACACCTACCTCCCAGAGTTATTGTGGAAGATCAGTGAGAAGACATAGGTAGAAAGCTTTTCAAAATAAAAATACTCTATGTTATTATTTTTCTCCTCCCCCAGAACTCAAATAAATTCGGAACAAGGTCTCCAGAGGTCTTAAGATTACTTACTTACAGCTGGAAGACACCTTCGTATTCCATGAATCCAACCCCCTCCTTTTACAAATGAGGAAACTGAGACCAATGACTTACCCAAGGTCACCCAGATAGAAGTCCCAGAGCCAAGATTTGAACCATGGTGGTGAAATAGGCTCCATATCCCATATTTCTTCTATCATGCCAGGGAACCCAAGCTAAAGCATGGTCCCTTCAGGGTCCTAACTGTGAGATTAAGTGCTGGAACAAATTATTAGAAAAAAAAATCATCTTAGTCAATTTCATTAAGCAACCATAATAGAAGGTGAAGAATGGGGAGTGCAGCCCTTAATTGTCTGTATTCAAAGATGAAGGAAATTCGAAGAATACGATACAATACAATATGAATATCCTAGGAGAGCCCATCAGGAAGCCCATTTAACCAAGTTAGGTGGGCCATTTGCCTATGGTTTGGAGACCCCGAAATACATAGCGTCTGTTTCCTGGAAACAGGAAATATTGTCTGAATAGAGTGGTCATTGTGGCTGGGGATTGACATTAGATAGTTCTTACTGGGTAGGAAAAATGGAAATTGACTTTGTCCGTTGCTTAACTCTATATTTTACGTGCCGTGTGTTCCAAGTGCCATTGAGAAAAGATCTTTAAAGATTTTCTTCCAAATACTTTTGTAGAACGTCTTTATTTGAAAACCCTTTCTGTGGTCACAGTGTACTTTGTAGTAACTACTGCAGGCAAGGTACCCCCTGCAGAGTAGATGAATAGATCCGGAAATGTGCCTTCCAGTGTGGTTGGGGCATTTCATTTAAGGAAAAGGGGAGATAGATGGGTGGATGGATCAATGGATGGACAGAAGGGAGGGAAGAAGAAAGGGACCAGAAAAAAGATAGTGACAAGGATAAAAGGAAGGGGGAAAGGAGAGAAAGGAGAAACTGAGGTGGGGGGGGAGAGGAGCAGGAAGAAGAATAAGAAAAATGCAGCAGAATGTACACTGAATCTGGAAGCAGAGAACTTGGATTCAATTAAATCTCTATGTGACACATTATATATGTCCTTGGGAAAGTATCTTTAAATCACTGGGGCTCAGTTTCCTAAAATGGAAGATATTGGACTAGGTAACCTTGGAGTTTGGAGGGATCACACTAAGATCTTATGATCTTAGACAAGACACTTCCCTCCCTGGACTTCAGGGTCCTCATCCATAAAACAGAGTATTAGGCTAAATGGTCTGCAAAGTCCCTTCCATCTCTAGTGCTATGATCCATTGAGCCAAAGAAACCAAGGCACAATTATCTCAAACTTACCTCTGTTCTGTACACCCTCACCTGGATGGAAAGTCGTAGGGCCCTAGACTTAGAGCAAGAAGCCATGTGAGATTCTATCCAGCCCAAACTCCTCATTTAATCGACGAGGAAACATGATCCAGGTAGAAGTCCTTGGCCAACGGCACTCAAAGCAAGAATTTAAATCCCTATGTAGCATTCTCTCCACACTAGGACGGTGCATCCCCAAGCTCTCCAAGGAACTCTCCAAGGTCACAGAGGTAGTAAGTGGCAGTGCTGGGAGGCAAAGGAGCAGACTCAAGTCTGAGCTGAAACTCCGCTACTGACTAGTCAGGTATCACCTTAACCATGTCACTTCATTTGGTGAGCAAACAAGAGGAGAGGAGGCAGGGAAGGATGGGGAGAAATAGAAACACAAAGGCAGAAACAGAAACACAAAAGCAGAGACCAAGACATAGAGAAAAAGAGACAGACACAGATGAGCAGAGACAGAGAGATGTAGAGAGACAGAAATGGAAGGAGAGGCAAAGAAAGAGAAGAGGGAAACAGAAGAAAAAGGAGTGGAGGAAAATAGTAGGGAAAATAGGGGAAGAGAAGAGGAAAGAAAGAGAAAGAAGGGAATGAAAGGGATGAGAGAAGAGGAAAAGAGGAAGGAAAGGGGAGAAGAGGAAACATGGGTAGAAAGAAGTTGAAATGTGAATGAGGAGAGTTCAGCTCACCTTGACTGTTCTTCTCAGGCTCCAGATGCTCGAGGCCATCTGCAAACACTGGGAGGGACCCATCAGCTTGGCCCTGTACCTGTCTGATGCTGAAGCCCAGCAGTTCCTGCGCTATGCCCAGGGCTCCGAGGTCCTCATGAGCCGCCACAATGTCGGCTACCACATTGTGTACAAAGAAGGCCAGTTCTACCCCGTGAACCTTCTGCGCAACGTAGCCATGAAGCACATCAGCACTCCATACATGTTTCTCTCTGACATTGACTTCCTACCTATGTACGGACTCTGTGAGTACCTCAGGTAAGTGCGGGGTAGTCCCCTATGAGTTCTATCCCCCTTTCTCATTCCTTGGGGGATCCAAGGATTTTAAATTGGGAGGGATCAACCCTGTAAGAAGGGTGGGCCAACTGGGGCTTTGTCCAGGGTGTCAGATTTTAAGGGCACTAATAGCAGTTCAAGTCCTTTGGCAATATGGTGGGAACCTATAGGACAGTGGGCTGGAGCGAGTGAGGCAAAGGACAGTCTGAATCTGTGTTACTCTAGTGAATTTGGATGAACAGAGAAGAGTCAATCCTGATGCTTATTTCAGATCATCTCCTGAAAGGATTGGGCATTCCCTCTGGAATTCTTAACTTTGTATCCAAGGACCCCCAAAATAATTTCAGAGGATCTGCAAACTTGCATGGGAATACATACACACATGTGTATACACATGTGTATATACATACACATAACATACATACATATACATTATATATATTAACATCAATGTAATTGGATTCCTTTCTAATCTTATGAATTGAAAAGCATTTTTTGAGAAGGAATTGATAGGCTATACCAGATTGCCAAAGGGGACCATCGGGCACGCGTGCGCGCACACACACACGCACACACGGTGGAGCGCCCCAGTTCCACAGACAGACTGGAGCCTCTAAAGTTGCCACTGTGATATGGTGGGGACATCATGTGGCCAAAAAGAAAATTAAGCCCTGAGGATTCCAGCAAATTTTGCAGACTTGTGGTCTGTGTGGCTCATGAGGCTTGTAAGGGATAGGGGTACAGAGAGCTTTTTGATTCAACACCTTCATTTTCCAGAAGAAGATAAGTATATGTGATCCTGAGCCAGCAGAGATGTTAGCTCTCATTCTTGCTGCAGCATCTGGGTCCAGTTGAAAGAGCCTTAGATTTGGAGCCAAAGGGCCTGAGTTCAAATTCCAGCCCTGCCCCTTACTGATGATGTGACTTTGGGTAATTCTGGGTCTCCTAGCCCATGTCTGTTCTGACCTGACAGAATCTTTACTGATACATCTCAAGCGTGTTTTTCCATAAGCTCTCATCACCCATTGCTGGACTACTTCTTCAATAGCCCTCCATGTGCTCCTTCTGCTCTAATCCATCAAATCTAATCTCATCTAAAAGTGATCCTAAAGTGTAGGTGTGACTGTGTGTTCCCTTACTCCCTTTACCCCAATGGAACCACATTTCCTCCAGGATCAAATATAAAATCCTCTGTTTGGCATTTAAAGCTTTTTTTTTATAATACGGTCCATTCTTGTCTTTCCAGGCTTCTCACACCTCACTCCCTTCCAAACACTCTATGTTCCAGCTCCTTGAAGTTCTCATAAAACAACACTCCATCTCCCATCTCCTTGCCTTTGCCCCGTGATCCCCATGCCTAAAGGGCTCTTTTCCTTCCCCTCTGCCTCTAAGTTTGCCTTGATTCCTTCAAGACTCAACTCAAAGTCTACCTTCTATGGGCTTCCCTCAGCACACACATACCCAATATCAGGACCCTCCCTCTGAGGCTACCTCCCATCCACTATGTATTATCTTATATAAACTGAGTTATTTGCATCTTGTGTCCCCTTAGATGGAAGGGCCTTGAAATCAGTGACTGCTTTTTGCCTTTCTTTGTATCTTTAATGCTTATGAAACTGCTTGGAATATAGACAACACTCAATTAATCTTTGCCACCACCTCTGTAATAGGAGATAATGTATGATGTCTGAGATCTTATCCAGCTCTAAATATGTAATCCTGTTTGGCTATATGACTGTGGTTCAGCTTCTGGATCCACAACATTCCACCTGTGCAACTTTGGGCAAATCATTTCCTCTCCATGCCTTGTTTACTTCCTCTAAAAAATAAGGTCAATGATCTTGAAAATCTCTTCCCACTTTATGTCTGTGATCCTTGGATCCTATGTAAGTAGCAAAGGGCTGTCCATCATCAACAACAGTCATTCCCATTTCTTTAGTATTTCACAACTTTCCTCATGACAATCCTCCAAGGTTAGCATAGTAAGTATTATCCCACCCATTCATGGAAGAGCAAATTCAGTTCAACTTAACAAATATATTTACCATCCAGAGAGGCTAAGTCATTTACCAAGGATCACCCAACTAGTAAGCATCAGTTCCAGAATTCAGAGGATCCATATGTCATTGATTTAGAGCTGAAAGGAATTTTAGAAATCCTTGAGTCCAACCCCTTTGTTTTGCTGATGAGAAGGTAGCTGACTTAGATCTAAACAAAGTGAGTACGGGTCAGAGCAGGAGTTCAAGGCCAGATCTTGGATCCCAATGTTTGTTTTTGTTTGTTTGTCTGTCTTTAATTTCCACTACACCAAGTTGCCTTTCATGCAAATCCATCCCCAGAAGCACCTCTCTCCTCTTCCCATCTGCCTACCTCAGCCATGTAGAACAATGCTATCATTACTAGAAGGGGTTTACAAATTTGTGTAGTATAACCCAAATATCTCTTGATTTTACAAATGAAAAAACTGAGACCCATAGAAGTTAAACAATTTGAGCAAGGTTATACTGTTAATATATAATGGAGTGGCAACCTCTTTTGACCCCACTCTCTTGTTTCTTGCTCCAGAAATTGCCCACTTCACTAAAAATTGGTCTGCAAAACTGAATGATCCTCCAGGCTTTGAAGGGAAGGCATCGTTCTTAAAATCCCACTTTATGAAACTTAATTTACAAAGCCCAATAGCCAGAAACCTCTGATCCCTCTGGCTTAGCTCTGGGAAGGTCCAGAATGGATTTTTCCTTCTCTGGCTGATTTCATATCTTTGGAAACCAGTGAGCATTTTTTATCAGCCATTCCTGCATTTATCGGTCCATCAAGGATAAATCATCTCTGAGTTGTACCTGAAAGAGCACAGAACTGGATGTCAGAAGAGCTAGATGTGTGACAAGGCTCCATAATTAACTATCTGTGCAGCCTTGCATAAGTCACAGCCTCCTTTGTATAAGAGGAATCCTGGTGTTATAGTTTTAGAGGTGGAAAGGACCTTTAAGGTTATCTACTCTGACCCTCCATGGAATTAAGATCCAGAGTTGGAATGTCCTTCAAAGGACGTCGAGGTCAACTCTTTCATTTTAGAGATAAGGAAACTGAGACTATAAAGGGAAGGAGACTTGCCCAGGGTGACAAGAGCATAGCTTTGGAGTTGGAAAGGATCTCAAAAGTCATTTGGCCATTCCCCTCAGTTTACAAATAAGTAAAATGAGGTTCAGGAGACTCCAGTAATCGGTCAGTCACTTGAACCTGTTTTCTGACTCCAGAAAGACTAGACTCCAAAGCCAACCCTCTGCACAGCACCACAATGTCTCCTAGTCTGACTGTCCTAATATTTGGTAATTCTATGATGCATGGAGCCTTAAAAACCAATGACATTATGACTATTATGGAAGTCTTTTGCATAACTACACATGTATATCCTATAATGAATTTCTTACCTTCTCCGTGGGGATGGGTGGGGAGGGAGGAAGGGAGAAAAGTTGGAACTCAAAGTATTAGGAGCAAATATTGAGAACTGTTTTTGCATACAACTGGGAAATGAGAAATACAGGTAATGGGGTATAGAAATCTATCTTGCCCTAGAAGAAAAGAGAGAAGATGGGGATAAGGGAAGGGAGGGATGTGATAGAAGGGAGGGTAGATTGGGGGAAGGGTAAACAGAATACATGATGCCTTGGGGTAGGGGAGGGGAGATGGGGAGAAAATTTGGAACTCAAAATCTTGTGGAAATGAATGTTGAAAACTAAAAATAAATTAATAAACAAATAAATAAAAACAATGACATTAGGTTATAAGACAACAAAGGAATCCATGGGTAGGTACAGTGCTAGAATTGGAGTCTGGCAGACCAGAATTCCTGATTCAGACATTTACTAGCTGTGGACTGTAGGTAATTGACTTAACCTCTCTCTGCCTCTGTTTTCTCATCTATAAAATGGGGATAATGATAGTGTTTACCTCACGAGATTTTGGTGAGAAAATTTGGAAAATGCTTTTCTGACTTGAAAGCATATAAAAATGCTAGCTATCATCAATAAGCCTTTCCAACCTTCATTTTAAGAATGTGACATTATTAATACATACAAGCAGTAGCTAAGCTCAGATAACATCATGTAGTGGAAGGAATACTGGACTGGGTACCCAGAAGACCTAGGTATAAATCCCAGGTCTTACTGTCTTTGTAACTTTGGTGATCTCAGAGAAATAACAGGGCATAGTGGAAAGAAGATCCACCCTAGAATCAGAAAGACTTGGGTTTGAGTCCCACTTCTGACACAGGCTAGATAAGTCACCTTGAGCAAGTCATTTCAAGTCTCTAAAGTGTTGATCAGCTCTAGTGCAGGGAACTTCCACACAAAGAGCTCTTTTAATAAAAAAAAAATTCAAATAGGTGATTTTCTTGGTTGTGGGGAATGCTTAGTGAACCTTTCCTTTCACCTCTGCATGTTAGTATACTCTGTACTACTTAGCTGCTTGGGGGCCACTGAGATGATACATGACTTGCCAAAGATCACATAATATGTATCAGAGGTTGAGAATTCTCTGTTCTGTTCACAGGTGTAGACTTTCCCCTCCCCTCAAAATATGTTTACATGCACACATCCACACAGGCAAATGCGTGCAATTTGGTCACCACATAATTTCTAAGAACTCCCATTTTCTCATCCATAAAATGGGAATGCTATTTGCCACATCTATTTGATCGTACTATTTTGTGTGGAAAGGGCTGAGTAAACATTCCACCTCTGTATAAATGTCAGTTATCTCAAAATCCTTTCCCCACATAAGCTCCATGAGGCGGTATGTATGAATATCCATTTCTGACTGTTTTACAAACGAGGAAACAGGCTCAGCGAGGTCAGACAAGGTGCCCAGGCCACACAGCTGGTAAGTAGGAGAGCTGGACCTTTGACCAGCTCAGGCATCCCACAGTCTGTGCACCATCCTTTGGAGCTATCTTTCCCAGCGGTAGGGATTTGTTCCTGTTCCCAGCTCCTCCCTTCCGGTCTGGTGGATTTGCGCCGAGGCCGGCTGGGCTTTGGAGATGCTGTCTGCAGCTGAGGAACTGAGCAGAGGTACAGTCCAACAACGGGTTTCAGCTCGTGACCCATGACCCCACTTCATTAGCTTCTTTGCTCTAATTGAGCCTTCCCCACCAGGGAACACACGGTTTCCAGCCCGTGGCTGGCCGACAGCAGGTCAGGCACATCCCCCTCTTCCCCATGTACATCCAGAGTGATGCAGTGAGATGGTGCTGGGAGCTTCACTTGACCTTGTCCTGTGGCTTGTTTGGATTCTGCTTTCTTTCTGACCACGGCCCAGTTAGACTTTGCTCATTTGCACAGTCAGCTTTCACTGTGGGAAAGATAAGAAGGCAGTGTGGTGGAGTGTGTGTGGGATGGGTAACTAAATAAAATCCAGAGTCAAAGGACCCGGATTTGAATCTGGATGCTGCCACATATTCCCCTGAGCAAAACATTGTATCTCTCTGGGCCTCTGTTTCCTCACATGTAAAATGGGTCTGATGGGGCCACGTGGGTGACACAGAGAACATAATATTGGACCTGGAGTTGGGGATACTTGACTTTCCTCCTCAAACATCGAACCTGGATAAATCACTCAAACTTTCTCAGCCTCAGTTTCTTTATCTATAAAATGGAGATTAATAGTAATAGCTGGTGGTTCATGGGGTGGCTGTGAGGATCCAGCTAGTTAGCCTATGCAAAGTACTTTGTAAACCTTAAAAAATGATTGCCATTAAAATTAGGAGGTTGAACTAAATGATCTGAAGGCACCTCCTCGTTCTATTCCTGTGATCTTTGACTATTCATACACATGTGTATGAATATGTGTATGCATATGTACATGTATGTGTTATGTATGTGTGTGCATACACACATGTGTATTATGTATATGTGTATTTATATGTGTGTGTGTGTGT
>JAQQSK010015384.1:0-10795 GCA_028658325.1 Potorous gilbertii
CGATCTGAACAATAACCCTCTGAAGTAAGTGATGTCATCATTCCCATTTTAAAGAGGAGGAAATTGTGATTGCAGGAGGTTCAGGACCTTGCCTCTAGATTACATCAGGGGCATGATTTGAACATGAAAACATGTTTTGACTCTAAACCCTGCCTTTTATCCATCATGCTCCCTAACTGCCTCTGGTATTCCAATGTAATGAAATGAACAATTATTATTTTTAATCACCTCCTAGTGGGGTGCCAGGTATTGTACGCTTGTGATACAAAGGTAAAAAAATGACCTATCCCTTCTCTGATCTGAAGGAGCAAAAAATATAGTAGCTGAACCTACACGCATAAATAATTATAATAGAAATTAGAAAAAATTTTAAGGGCATTTGCTGTTGAGTCATTTCAGTTGTGTCTAACTCTTGATGACCCCATTTGGGGTTTTCTTGGCAAAGATACTGCAGTGGTTTGACATTTCCTTCTCCACTTCATTTTATAGATGAGGAAACTGAAGCAAACAGGGCTAAGTAACTTGCCCAGGGTCACAAAACTAGTAAATGTCTGAGGTTGCATTTGAACTCAGGTTTTCCTGACTCCAGGTCTGGCACTCTATCCACTGCATCACCTAGCTGCCCCAGAGTACAAAGGGGAGGTAAGATAGAGAGGCCCTGAGAGATAAAAATGAAGGATCTCTTCACCTCAGTTCAATCCAACAAACATTAATTAAGCACCTATTATGTGTAAGGGGGTATGGTAGGGTTAAGGCATTCAAAGATAAAGGGGTAAAGGGTAGGTGCATTGGGTGGTAAAGGAGCACTATAATGCGCAGCTATATGAACTTTACTGTACAGTACTAGGCATACCTGATATTAACTTTATCTTTAATTTCATAATTCTGTTATTGTCATGGTACAGTATTTTATATGTCTGCATTTTAGTACATTTTAAGACTTGCATAAAGGTATTATTTTGGTATGCTTTTGTTATATAGGCTAAGTAAAATGGGTGAATAGGAGCAAATCTACATTTCATAAAAATCTATTTATATAGAGATTCATGGAACAATCCACTTGTATAAAGTGACAACTGTCTATAATTGTTCATTGATTGATTCATTGATTTCTGCATCTTGGGGAAAAAATTACAAATTGGCAAGATTCCCCTGGCATCTTTGTAAAGGATGAATTAAAGTATGGAGAGGCTGGTGGTGGAGAGTGATCTGTGAGGTCAATACAATAGTCCAGGGCAGAGGGTGATGATGGATGAGGGGATGGGTGCAAGAGACATTGTGAAGGGTGGATACATAGAATTTGGCAGCAAGACTAGATGTGAGGAGGGAGAGAGGCAAAAGGGTCATGTAAAGAGCCTCAGCCTAAGTTGCATTCTTTCCACTTTGATATCCTAAATTGATTAAAATATGTTTTTCAACTTCAAAAGTTCCCACCTTAATGGTGACTCCTATGCAAATGTATGCCTCACCCTTCTCTTTAATCTCTTCTAAATTATTTAGAATAAACATCCTACAGAAATGTAGCTCTTCTGATGAGCTATAAATATATTAACATAAAATATGTTTATATTAATATATACCAAATATATAATTAATATAATATATTAATAATATTTCCTACTGTTTTCCCTGCTGGAGGGCTATTGCAAAAAATCTTGAAATTCTGAGGAAACTTGTCGGTCCAGAGGTGGGGGTGGGAAGAAGTCACGAAAAGCAGAATTTGTTTATTATTATTAATCTATTTGTTTTCATTTTTCCACAATCACTTCTATAAGCCTTAGATTTTCTCCCCTTCCCTCCCCCCTCCCTCCTGAGATTGTGTGCAATCTTATATGCACTTATATGCAATACATTCATATTAAACACACTTTCATATTGTTCCTGTTGCATAGAAGAATTAGAATGAATGGGAGAAACCATGAAAAAACCAAACCAAACCAAAACATAACCCAAGAGAAAATATTCTGCTTCATTCTGTGATCCAATTCCATAGCTCTTTCTCTGGATGTGGAAAGTATTTTGCCTTGAGTCCACTGGGAATGTTTTAGGTCCTTGCATTGCTGGGAAGATCTAAGTCTATCAGAAAAAGTCCTCACCCACTGTGGTCATTACTGTGTGCGATGTTCTCCTGGTTCTAAAGCAGAATTATTTTAAAGAGATGAAGTCGAAATAGTTTCAAGGTAGGGCAAATTGCCCCCAGTGATCTATGCTCTTCAGCCCATCAGCCATATAAAAATTGGTTTCTCTAGAATTATCTCCTGCTGCCACCATATGATGCCTGAATATTCCTACTGCATCCCACTGCCTTCTTCCTATGTTAGCTGAATGACTGACTTTTTAGTTGAATGACCATGGGATGGTCATTTGGCCTCCACAGACCTCAGTTTCCTCATTTATAAAATGAAAGCGTTAGACTAGATGGTCCAATTCTAGAGCCAAGATGGCAAAGCAGCAGATGGAAGGTCAATGAACTCCCTTCCCCTGCCTCCAAACTCCTCCAAACAGATCTAGAAAATGCAAAATACCAACTCCTGGCTGAAATGTCTGAGAAAAAAAGTCACAGTGAGTCATTTTTTTAGGTGCAATTCAACATAGGGAGACAGAGAGGTATGCAGACTCTGGGGACAGGTTTTGTCTAGAGTTTGTCCCAGTGAATATTCCAGTACAGGGAGAGGTTGGGGCACCAGGGCCAGAAGTGATCCCAGATCCATCATAGAAGGGCCTAAACTTGGCCAGGGTGCAAAAACAGATACGAGCTGGCAGTTCTACCACTTAGTGCCCAGTCCCAGGTCACAGATCCAGGGCAGACTAAAGAGGGGACCTGAGACTGAGGGCCCTTGGCTGTGTACCATGTGAGATATTCAGAAAAAAATATTTTTAAAGCACTTTGCAAACTTGAAAGCACTTAGAATTGGCAGTTCTTATGATCAATTCTCATGTCTTAAGTTTAGTGCTAGAAGGGACATCAAAGGTCATCTGGCCTAGCTACTTTCACTTTATAGAAGAGGAAATGGAGGCAGAGGGAGGCCAAGTGCGCTTCCTAACATCACACATCAATGACCCTAGGAGTCCTAGCTAAAGTCAGCTGCACTGAGAGTCTATAAGCTTTGATTGGAGGCTCGTAAAATGGTTGTCTGCTTAGGATCCTGAGCAATAAACCAAGACCAAAGAACTTTCATGCTGTTTGGAATAGGAGAAGCCAGGGAGAGAATCATGCCTTATCCCTTCCCACTGAACTCCAGGCAGTGGGGAGGTCAGTACAATAGTCCAGGGCAACAGGTGATGATGGATGAGTGACAGGTGCGAGAGGTATTATGACGGGTGAATCACAGAATTTGGAAGCTGACTAGATGTGTGGGAGGGAGGGAGGGAGAAGAACAGTAGGAAGGAGAGCCCCAAAGAGTCATGTGACAGGATTGATACTTGGCTTTTTGTTGTTAACAGGGCAAGTCATCCTTAATTTAACACTGGACTTGCCTTTGAAAATGGGAATTTGCATCCACAGAAAACTGATAAATAGAAGTATTTATAAAATAATTTTCCATATATATATACACACATACAAACACACACACGTATATTTATATATGTACACACATATATATATGTATACACGTGCATATGTATATATGTATATCTTTGTATATTGTGTATGTATATATGTGTATATGTATGCACACATATATGTATGTGTGTGTATATACACATACATATATTTGTGACTAACAGTGGCTATCTTTAGGGTGGGGACAGGGGAGGGAAGAAAAAAAGAAATTTAATGATAATATTTTTGAAAGGAATAGCAAATTGCGCATAATGGATTTGCAGTTTCATGTGCAATCATCTTTTTTTATCATATTATGTTATAGAAATGTTTGTTTTGTTCTATAAATTAAAAATTAATTTTAATAATAATAAAAAAGGAAATGAGTAAGTATGGGTACTTTGATTGGTCCTTGGACCTCATGTAGAAGATGGAAAGGAGAGGGCATGATATTCCAATTAACGGGATGCTTTGGAGCAGGATTTAGAGAATGGAATGAAGAGATGATTTTGATGTGATCTGACAGAACCAAAAATAAGGGAATATAGCTTAGAGTTGCATTGGTTTCTTGAACATGGCTCTCCATCTTTCTTTGACATCTTTTCTGGAGTTAGTACAGCTCTTTCCTGGATGGTGGAATAGTGGAATTCACTGGGCACAGGCCAATCCACATCCAATTTCTCTCTCTCTTTTCCATTTTATTCCCCTCTCTTTCCTCTCTTCATATACTTAATTTAGAGCTGTGAATCTACTCATTCTGATGTCCTAGCAAGCCTGCCTGGGCTAGGAGAGGCATTCTAGTTTCTTCCTGTTTCCAGGAATGCTTGTATATTTTCATTTTTAGAGTTAGTTTTAAGAATATATTCTCAATTTATAAAATAAATTATTTTCAAGAATTTATATGTTTGCTACTAAGCTAGAATTTTTTTGAATGTTCTTATGTTTTCCTATCCTCATTAATATATTGTTCTCCTTTTTCCTTTCTCTCTATCAGAAACGATTGTCTCTTCCATGAGATTAAGTCTCCAAGCATCCTTTTGTCCATTATCAAATAGATCCCTGGTTAAAAAAACATTGACCTCTAAAAGATTTGGTGGAGGAATGCAGGCATTGAGCTTTAAAGAGAGAATTGTGCTTAGCAGGAGGGGAGATAAGATTTGTAGCATGAGGCTCTATGAGCGTGAGGAGTAATTTGGGACTAGCATGAGGTCAGTTACAAATTGGGAGGAAGAGAACAGAAAAGGAAATGGGAAGATGCTAAAAACAGATGCCTCCTGTTATCAAGACTTAGAATTCAGGCTGGTAACAGAAATGCTGCAAGTCTGCAGGCCCATGAGTTAAGTAGTCTTTGATGGGTCGGTCTATGAAACTCCTACTGTCACTGCTTTTACAACTATGGACAGATTGACTACCTCAGGATGACTAGCATTGTAATATCAAGACATATGTCTCAGTGGAATTTTGTATTCCTTAGTGCAGGACTCTGTACACTGTAGGAGCTTGATAAATGCATTATTGTGCATTTCTTACACAGCCATTCACAGTTTAAAAAAATTGATTCTATTGATGCTTTTGTAACGTCATTAACACTACCCCAGTCCTTCCTTTTAAAAATATATACTTTATTTATTTTTCAGTTCTTAACATTAACTTCCACAAGAATTTGAATTCAAAATTTTCTCCCCATCTCTCCCCACCCCTGACCCCAGGACAGCATGCACCCTATCCACTCCTTCCTCCAGTCTGTCCTCCCTTCTATTACCCACCCTTCTTCCATCCTCCTTTGTTTTCCTGTAGGGCAAAATAGATTTCTCTACTCTATTACCTATATGACTTAATTTCCAGTTGCATGCTAAAACATTTTTTAACATTTATTCTTAAAGCTTTGGGTTCCATATTCTCTCTCTCCCTCCCCACTCTCTGTGCTCTGGTCTGAAAACAACCAGAAGCACTCTTGTGCCCAAGATCTGAGAGTAGGATTCGCCTTCCAGAGCCTCCACCAATCCATCATGCCAGTGCTCCTCCTCACGCCAGGACTGCCACTCAGGACTGAGACCCAGATCAGCTGCTAAATTTCCCCAGGGTCTTTAGACTGAGGGCTTTAAAAGTGGATGCTGCTGCCACAATGGCTGCTGCCATCTTGGGGTAAGGACTGAGGTCGGACCACACTCCCCTCTCATCCAGGTGAAAGAGTTTTCTCACTGACCTTTGAAGCTGTTTTTGGTGTTTGTGGGTTGAGAAATCTGGGAACCACAGCTGCTGCCCATAATTCCATGCCCTGAAGCTGCTCCAGTCCTGACCCTGCCCTGCTATGCACAGCCCAAATTGGGCTGTACTCTGCTCTGAACCTGGTGCAGTTGACCTTTCCCATTGACCTTACAGGTTGTCTTGGGCTGGAAATCTCATTCACTCTTTGTTTTGTGGCTTCTGCTGTTCTAAAATTTGTTTAGTCAGTTTTACAGGTATTTTACGGGCTATGTGGGGAGAGCTACAGCAGGTCTGTCTTTCTATTCTGCCATCTTGGCTCTGCCCTCAATCCTTCCTTGAAACAAAGAAAAACAAGAGAAACAAATACATTAGCCATCTGACAACATATGCTTCACTCTGTGTCTGAAGCCCACTGCTTCTCTATTGAGGGGAGGGAATTACAGGCCTCCAGAGTCAAGGTGGGTCATTCTATTAATCTAATTTCTCTTTGGATTTCTTTCCTTTACATTATTGTGTTCATTACATGTCCTGTTCTTCCCAAGGTTCTCTGAATTTCTCATATATATTGTTTCTTGTGTCACATTAATATTGCATTACATTCCCATACCACAATTTGTTCAACCATCTTTTGATTGATGGGCATGTACTTTGTTTTCTGTTTGGTATTGTTGCTGCCACAGAAGTGCCACTATGGGTATAACAATATTATAAATATAGAGTGGAAAAGGACTGCTGAGGCTGACCTTCCCTCATTTTATAGGTAAGGGACTGAATCACCAGGAGATTAGTGAATCATCCAAAATCACACAGGTAGCAATTATCAAAGGTGTGTTTTTAACCTATATGCACTGATTCCAAAGTCAAGGCTATTTCTACCATAATGACACTTTTCTGGGTCTTTGACCCGTTTGGGGAAAGTATGCCTACTCAAGGGATCACTAAGTCAAATTATCCAAACACTTTATCCTTAGTATCGCATAATTCCAAATTACGTCTTTAAGAATTGTTGGATCAATTCCCAGCTCTACCAAAACAGTCTTAGTGTGCCTGTCTTCCCATAGTTCTACCAAGCAGTATTTATTTCTATCTTTCATCCTCTTTCCCAATCCTAATTTAGAATTTATAAAGTCCTTTCACATATACCATATCACTTGATCCTCACAAAAATCTTGGTATTCACAACAACCTTGTAAAATTGGCATGATAAATATCTCCGTTTTATAGATGAGGAAACTGAGGTTCAAAGAGGCTAAGGTCACACAGCTATTGCGTGGTAGAGAAATGACTTGAAACCAAGTCTTCTAATTCCAAATGCAATGCTCTTTCTACTCTACCATACTATGAGAAAATATGTTTTAAATACCAAACTCTGACTTACAATACAGGCATAATTCAAAGATATTCTGGGTTCAGTTCCAGACCACTGCAATAAACTGAATATTGCAATAAAGTAAGTCACATGAAATTTTTGGTTTCCCAATGCATATAAAAGTTATGCTTACCATATACTATAATCTATTAAGTGTGCAATAGTATGATGTTTAAAAAACCCAGGCACATCACTTAGTTAAAAATACTTTATTGCTACAAAATGCTAACCATTGCCTGAGCCTTTATGAGTTGTAATCTCTTTGCTGGTGGAGTCTTGTCTCATGAGTGATGGCTGCTGACTGATCACAGTGGTGGTTGCTGAAGTCTAGGGTGACTATATTCTTAAAGTAAGACCCCAGTGAAACTTGGTCTTCCATTTTACAAAAGAATTCTCTATAGTGTCTGCTATTCTTTCATAGCATTTTACTCACAGTTGAACTTCTTTCAAAATTGGAATTAAACCCTGCCACTGTTTTATCAGTTAAGTTTACATAATACTCTTCAGTATTGTTGTGTCTCAGGGAATAGGGAGACCCGAAGAGAGGGAGAAAGATGGGGGATTGACAGTGGAGCAGTCAGAATACACATGACACTTACCAGTTAGGTTGTCCATCATACATGGGTATAGTTCATAGCTCCACCAAACAATTATCAAAGATCCCTGATCATAGATCATCATAACAGATATCTTAATAATTAAAAAGTTTGAAATATTGAATTGCCAAAATGTAGTACAGAGGCATAATGTAAGTACATGGTGTTGGGAAAGGGGCACTGATAGACTTGTTCAATGCAGGGTTGCCACAGACCTTCAGTTTGTAAAATAAACAAGCAAACGAAAAATACTGCAATATATCTGAAGAGCAATAAAATGAGGTATTCCTGGATAATTGTGGAACCCAACCCATTGATAGGTAAGGTGGGGGCAGCCTGTACCTTATGGTAACTGACATTATCTATTCCTAACATAAAGACCTGAATGTTCTATCCTCTCATGCAATTAAAAAAGTGATTATCAATTTCTTTTGTATTTATATTACTGTGAAACAAAGAAATACAGTTCAATAAAAGCCATATATGGGATGATTGCATCTGATGATACCTATGCCATTCTGGCCCTGAGCTCCCTCCCTGCCTCTCTGTCTAGAGGAAGAAGGTATATTTCATTATCTTTTCTCCAGGACCAAGACTGGTTATCACAGCTTTTCTGACTTTGGATTCCTTTTAGCATTATTTTCTTTTATATTCTTCTTGTCATTGTGGATACTGTTTTTCTGGTTTTGCTTAGTTCTCTCTTCATCAGCCATGCGATGTTTCTCTGAATCTTTCATGGTCATCATTTCTAATTGTACAATCATGTTTTATTGCATTCATGTACTATAGTTTGTTCAGTTATTCCTCAATTGATGGGTGATCATTTTATTCCCTGCATTGTTATATTTTGTTTTAAGCTGGACATTTCTTTCTATTTCTGTCCTTACTGCAGGCATATGCTATATATCTATATCTATCTACATATATCTTTCTAAAATTGTAATTAGCCACTTAGGGACAGTAAAATTTATTATAAAATAAGTAGATGTGGAACATATGTGGGATAGAAAAGTAATTTTTATTTTTAACATTCACTTCCACAAGATTTTAAGTTCCAAATTTTCTCCCCATCTCTCCCCTCCACCCACTCCAAGAGATGGTGCATTGAGATTACCCCTTCCCCTAATCTGACCTCCTTTCTATCACACCACTCCCTTCTCTCATCTCCTTCCCCTTTATTTTCTTGTAGGGCAAGATAGATTTCTATACCCCATTGCCTGTATGTCTTATTTCCCAGCTTAAAGTAAGAACAATTTTTAATGTTCGTTATTAAAATTTTGAGTTCCAGCTTTTCCCCCTCCCTCCCTCCCTCCCTCCCCACTCATCCCCATTGAGAAGGCATGCAATTCAATATGGGTTATACATGTGTAGTGATGCAAAACACTTCCAAAACAGTCATGATGTGAAAGACTAACCTTATTTCCCTCCATCCTATCCTGCCCCCCATTTATTATATTCTCTCTTTTGACTCTGTCCTTCCTCAAAAAGTATGTACTTCTAATTAGCCCTCTTCTCATTTTCTCTCCCTTCTATCATTCTCCCACCTCCCACTTATCCTTTTCCTCCCTGTAGTATGTAAGATAGATTTTAAAACCAAATTGAGCATGTATGTTATTCCCTCCTTAAGTCAAATCTGATGAGAGTAAAGTCCACCCTTTCCATCTTACCTCCCCCTTCTTCCCCTTCATTGAAAAAGCTTTTCTGGAGGAGCCAAGATGGCAGAGTAGAAGGATGGACCTGCTCTAGCTCTACTCCTATAGCCCATAAAAAGTCTGTATAAAATGACTCTAAGCAAATTCCAGAGCAACAGAAGTTACAAAATGATAGAATGAAAGAGATTTCCAGCTCAAGACAGCCTGGAAGGCTAACAGGAAAAGTCTATTGCACCAGGCTCAGAGTGCAGTGCAGCTCAGCCTTGGCCATGCTGTGCAGTAGAGACAGGACTGGAGCAAGTTTCAGGGCATGGAATCATGGGTAGCAGCCATGGTTCCAGAATTTCTCAACTCATGAACACCAAAGACAGTTTCAAAAGTCAGTGAGAAAACTCTTTCACCTGGGTGAGAAAGGGAGCAGGGTCCAGTCTAAGCCCCAGCCCCAGAGCAGTGACAGTCACTGCAGCTGCAGCCAGTAGCTTCCATTTTTGGAGGCCGCAGCCTAAAGACCCTGGGGAAATCAGGTGGTTGATCTCAGCTCTAAGTGGCAGTCCTGGGGTGAGAAGGAGCACTGGAGTGGTGGAGTTGGTGGAGATTTTGGAGAGGATCCTAGACAGAAGCTTGTGGTTGCTCCCAGACCAGAACGCAGACCAGGAGAGGAGTAAAATCCTCTCCCTTAATTGTGCCACCTTGGAGGAACTGAGAACTTACAGGTTGCTACAGTATATCCTCCACTTGACAAAGGACTCAAAAGCGAAATAACTGGCTGGGAAAATGCCCACAATAGGGAAAAAATAAGACTATAGAAGGTTGTTTTCTTGGCAAAAAGGTATTTTCTTCCATCCATTTGGATGAGGAATAACAAAGCATACCATCAGAGGAAGACACAAAAGTCAAAGCTTTGGTTCCCAAACCTCCAAAAAAGTGGGAAATGGCCTCAGGCCATGGAAGAGCTCAAAAAGGATTTTGAAAACCAAATAAGAGAGGTGGAGGAAAAATTGGGAAGAGAAATGAGAGCTATGCAAGAAAATCATGAAAAGAGAGTCAACAGCTTGTGAAAGGAGACCCAAAAAATGCTGAAGAAAATAACACCTTTAAAAATAGACTAACCCAAATGGCAGAAGAAGTCCAAAAAGCCAACGAGGAGAAGAATGCTTTCAAAAGCAGAATTAGCCAAATGGAAAAGGTGAGTCAAAAGTTCACTGAAGAAAATAATTCTTTAAAAATTAGAAGGGAGCAGATGGAAGCTAATGACATTATGAGAGACCAAGAAACAAAACCAAAGAAATGAAAAAAATAGCAGACATTGTGAAATGATCATAAAAAGAGCCTAGACATCATCTTTCATGCAATTATCAAGGAAAACTTCCCTGATATTCTACAATCGGAGGGTAAAATAAATATTGAAAGAATTCACCAATCACCT
>JAQQSK010015385.1:0-10795 GCA_028658325.1 Potorous gilbertii
AAGGAAAGAGGCAGAAAGAGGAAAAAAAGGAGAAGGGAGTAGAAAGAGAGAACTATAAGATGTCTGACGTGTTATGTAAACATCTCACTTTATCCTCACACCTCATCACCTGGAAGGTAGGTGCTGTTATTATTTTCACTTTACAGATGAGGAATCTGAGGCAGACAGAGGTTAAATGACTTGACCAGGGTCACACAATAAGTGTCTGAAGCCAAATTCAAATTCAGGTCTTCTTAACTCCAGGTCAGATTTCATCCACCATACTATTTTCTGTATCTATAGAATTCTATACAATTCTGGGATGTTGAAGCGGAAAGGACTTTAGGAAATTAGTCCAACATCACTTAAGAAAATCAAGACCCCAAAAGGTAAATAAGTGACTTTCCCAAGACCATTCAACTGTTTGGCCCTGGAACTGGGACTAGAACCTGGGTATCCTGGCTTCCGATCTAGTGCTCTTTCTTCTAAAACCCCTTGCCTCATCTCCAGCTTTTCTTTGTCAATTTAACATCAATAGATGAGAGAATCTTATGTTCCACTTTAGTGTCTCCTGAAAACATGGAATCCCTTGTGAACCAGGAATTTTCTTCAGAATGGAATCTGAAAGCCACTTATGTCTGTCTCTCAAACCTGAGAAAGCCCTGATTCACTGAGAGTCTGGGGTAGGGCGTAGGAGATGCTATGTAACTTCTCTTAGTTCTTCCTTTCTTGCAGTACCTTTGAAGCCCATCACAGCTTCTAGCTTACAGTCATGAGTGAAATCAAGAGTAATTCAAACTTCAAATAACCCAGAAAAGAGAACTAGGAAAACAGGCCAGTTACCAAAATACAGTAACTATATTTATTTGTCAGCTAAAGCTCCAAACCAATATCCTGTCCCCAAGCTGCTTTAGAGCATCTATAATGCATATCTTAGGTAGCACCTAAAGTTACTCTGGTTTGGGGCAAAAAAAATGTTTTCATGCACAAAGAGAAAATCTTGTTTAAGAATTGTGTAATAGTGACTACCCTGCTCTTCCCACCCCATGAACACCAGGTCCATTAGATTTCACCCATCTTCTCTGATGCCCATATGGTGAGCCCATGTCTAGTCTATTTCATTATCTCAAACCCCTAAATTGAGGGGATCATATTCCCCCAGTTTAGAGCATCTTCAGCACCCCAGTTCCACTGGACCACTTAAGTCGCAGATTAACTCCTACCCTATAATCCTCCCTCCGAGTTTACATTATCCCATTCTTCAACAACAAGGGTTCTCTATAAGATTCTATATATACACAGAGAGAGAAGGACTTCTAAAGCAGATTGTAGGAGTTAAACCTTGTCATACATGTTTCTTACACGTGTACCTCACTACTCATTATGGTCTAAGTTTAAGCCTGCTCCTCCCACAGATTCAGTGTGAATTTGTGGGAAAGAGTAGACCACATTCTTAGGAAATTTTCTATTAATTGTCTTTACCATGTTCTCTGAAAGTGGTAATAGCTGCCCTCTAGAGACCCAACCTGCCAATTCCAACAGAAGTTGAGAAATGTTGCTATTCTTTTCTCCTCTCTTTTCTTTTCTCCCTCCTCTTCCTTCTCCCTCTTCTTCTCCTTTTCCTTTTATATTTTTTTCCAAAATCTAGGACAATTTTTGTCTTGTGCAGTTTTCATTTTTTTTTATTTCTGGAAATAAAACTCTAAAAAAAAATAAGCTTTTTAAAAAGCTCATTATGTTTTAAATGCAGCTATTTGACTATGCCTTTAAACCCAAATCATTCTGGCTTTCATTGAATGGACAATAATAGGCTTAGACCAAGTTTCTGTGGTTCATTGTTTAGATTTTGATGGCTTAGTATGAGTGTAAATAGCAATTTTCTGTTCTGGTCAGAAATTAGGAGTCTTCTCCCAGATTGATATCTTTGAGATGGCAAATTGGGCCATCTTTCATCTCAATTTTTATCTTGGCCTTAGTCATTGAATGGACATTGTCTCAGACAAGCTGAGACCTGGGAAAGACCTTGATTTAGAAAGGCCAAGGTCACTTACTGCATCCTGGGTCATTAACAGTTGTCTTAACCTTTGTCTTGCCCCTGGATTCCAATGACTCCAGAGGAAGAGAGTGAGGCTGATGACTTTGCACAGCTCTGCCTCACTTACATCTAATCATGAGCAAGACAAGACATGACCTTAACGCTGTCATTGGTCTTTTTTGAGAAAGAAGGAGGAAAAACAACAGCCTCAGTCTCATCAGAGTAAACAGGAATTAGATGCACAGTTTATCTCAGTTCCAATCTAGCATAGCTCCACCAGCTTCCAAGTTCAAAGCCTGCCTGAGTTTTCATCTTGGAGTCCTAACTCCACAAAACAGTTGGCAACATCATTCAGGCTGGAATTCTGGCTCCAAGATTGCCAGGGATTGAACTCCCAAGTTTGGGGGCTCCTTCATCTGCATCTAGACCTCAAAAGGAAGCACAAAACAGACCAAAACCCCCAAGCCACAGGATCCAAGTAAGTGGGAAAGTGGCAGCGATTAAAAGGTAGAACTTCTCCCTTTTTCCAGCCTAGAATACAATACCTATCTTGTGATTGAATAAGACCTTCCCTGCTGCCCCCACCCTGGGTACAATGAGAGGGAAGGAGAGAGAGAAGAGAGACAAGGACAGAGAGAGAGAGAGATCATCCTATTTTTAAAAGATGCACCCTGTTACAGCCAATGGAAAATAGCTAATGGAAAGACACTGCTCCCACCCTTTGTGGTAGAGAAACTCAGACTGCCTCCTAGAAAGAGGTTCCTGCTGTCTCCTACATGGATGCCTCCATCTTGAGTGATGTAAGCATGCATGCACAAAGCTCCCTTATGGATGGAGCATAAAATAGAATTAGAAGATGATTATTCGTTTCCAAGTATTACCTACTGTCATTTCTGTGTGTACAAAAGTCCAACTAAGATGAAGAGGGCAGTGTAAGCACAGACAAAAGAGGTTAGAATCCCTAAAATCAAGGGTGTTCCAATGTCTCTTCTGAACCAGAAAATAGTCATTGCACTTATAAGATCATAGATTTTGATTTGGAAGGAACCTTGGAGGTCATCTCCTCCAACTCTCCCATTTTAGAGATAAGGAAACCAAGACTCTGAGTGCTTAAGTAACTTGCCAAAGGTCACACAGGTAGTAATAAATAGAGCCAGGTTTTCTGGTTCCAGATGCAATATTCTTTCCATTGTACCACTCACCCTCTCTTTTCCAGTCCAGAAAATTGTTTTTTCTAAGTTTAAAGCAGTCTTTCCATTGTCTACAAAAGTGTAACAGGCTGCATCTTTAAAACTACCAGAATAGAAGAATCTTTCTCTCACTCTCCCCCCCCTCCCATTACCTGTCTTTTCAGTTGTGCCCAGGGGCTAAGGTCTTATTTAATCATAGTATGGGTTCCTTCCATTCCCCTATTCTCTTCCCCACTTTGACCTATGGTCCTGAGAATTGGGCTTGGGGATTTTGGTCTGTTTTGTGTTTCCTTTTGAGTTCTAGCTGCAGGCAGAGGAGTCCCCAGGCCTGAGAGCTCAATCCATGGCAAACTTAGGGCCAGAATCTCAGGTTGAATGTTGTTGCAAACCTAGCAGAGGATCCTTGAAAAGCCAGGGTTCTGGCATGAAAGCTCAGATAGACTTTGGACTTGGAAGTTGGCTGGATAGGAACCAAAGCACGTGCTCTTGAGATCCATTCAAGCATTTTTAAACTGATAGGAAGGATGGCAAACTCTTAGAGCTATGGATTCCATCACATAGGCTGACTCAGTGCAACCTCTAGTTATTGTCAAGGAGGAAAAGGATGAGGTAGTAGGTGTTGGAGTGACTCTCTAAGTCTACTGCTGACATTCCATATCATGTCCTTTTAAAATTATTGAGTGGCTTGTTATGGAATGAAAATATAAGATCATTCCAAAAAAAATAAACATCTATTAAGCATCTTCTATATACCCTTAATGGTCACAAAAACTCAAAAGAACCCTTGAATAGCTATGATGATATTAAATTCCAACCAATAGTTAAAAACAAAGACTTTTTACTAAAATTAATACTTTGAAGATGGTCTGGTCATATGATGTATATGGTTAAGAGCTTTTGTTATTTTCTTGCAGATGATTATCTCAGCAGAAGAGATGTTTGAAGGAGATTTGGTAGAAGTCATTCTATCAGCTTTGGCCACACTGGAAGACTTCTTGATCTGTCCATGTATAGTCTATGTGAATTCTTACAATTGCATGCTTTTTTGTGACAGATGGACAAACGGACAGAGTACTAGGCCCGGAGTCAGGAAGACAGAAGTTCAAATTTGGCCTTAGATATCTACTAGTTGTATGATCCTGAGCAAGTCACTTAACCTCTAGCTTCCTCATTTTCCTCAAATATGAAATGGTTTGTTGTGAAGATCTAATGGAATAATCATTGTAAAGTGCTTAGCACAGGACCTGGCACTTCATAGATGCTAAATAAATGCTTGTCCCAAAGAGCAGGCAGATGGTAAAATGGACAGAGTGCAGGGCTTTGAGTCAGAAAGATGAGTTCAAATCCCATCTCAGATAATTAACTGTGTGACCTTAGCTTCTGTTGGCCTCTTTCTTCCTGTGTTAAATGGGTTAACAACAGAAATGAAGTAATAATGGTAAAGTGCTTTGAACAAGGACTAGCATATAGTATCATGAAAGAGTTAACTATTATAATTCCCCTCCCCACTCCCATTGTAAGTAAAATGCTGCACTTTTGTGACTATTGGGGATTCAGTTCTCAATACTTGCACCAAGTGCGAAAATATCATGTGGCTATTATGTAAAAGAGATTGGAAAAGCATGATGGACAGGACAGCCAACCTATTACGTGGTCAGAAAACTTCATTGCACTAGAATGCACAGAATTGAAGCCTATTTTGATAACAGACCCTATTGGGCCCATTGGATTCCTTGTCAGGATGCCTGCATACAATGTTTAATTTGTTTTTAAAACTTTTGTGCTGTGGTCAGAGTCAATAAACATCTATTAAGCACCTTTTGTATGCTAGGCCCTGTGCTAAGCACTGAGGATACAAAGCCCCTGACCTCAAAGAACTCACCTTCTAATTGGCAGGAAATAATACATTAAAAAAAGCTGAAGGGGGAAGAGGGTATGCCAAGAAGAGTATCCTGTAGAGAATGATCAAATCCTGAAACCAAAGTGGAACATGATTAAGCAAATACCCTGAGTGTTCTCTTCAGATTGAGAGCTCCACTCAAATCCACCCAGGGAGGTGGCTGAGAGGTTGCTGAGGAGAAGAGAATTTCAGGGTCAATGTCATCATGCAAAATAATGAGTTTCTGGAGATTATGAAGTCCAGGAAAGGGGCTAGATAGAAAATTATAATGTTTTCACAATGAATGATTTTTTACTTAAATGTCCATTTCCTAATCTGAAAAACCTATTCTCGAGATCCGATTCAGGCATGAATATGCTCAAAAGACAAGATTTCAAAAAAAAAATGATCAAACTACAAGTCAAAAGAAAACTACAGTTATCTCCAGTAAGCCATTTCATTTCTCTGCATCTGAGATCTTATGGTAAAGAGCATTTATCAAGCTTCTCACAAATATAAGCAAAAACAGAAGAAGGCAGTCTCTGATCTCAAGGAGTTTACATTCTAATAGAAAAAGAGAAGACAATACAAAAAGGAAATTGGAATCAGTCAGTCAACGGGCATTATGTAAGTCTCTGCTACATTCTCAGTGTTGAAAATAAAAAAACAAAAATGAAACAGTCTCTGTCCTCCAGGAGCTTTACACTCTACTGAGGAGGACAATGTGTACAAAAATAAACATATACAAGATAAATATATAGAATATGTAACGTGGGAAGGGGTTCCCCTATTCAGTCTAGTGTATGTAATCATATAAAATAAGAGGCAGGTAACAGAAGAGATGAGTTATTAAACTAAGTTTAAGAAAAAATAAAATAATCTGTGTTCTAATATTCCTTTACAAAGTGTACAAAGGGTGAAGAAACTCTCTTTGAATTAGATTATAGTTAGGTATTACAAAGTGTACAAAGGTTGAAAAAACTCTCTTTTATTGAGCTACTTTATAGTCAGTCAAAGGGCTGCACTTGAGGACCTAGAGGGCCACACATGTCCTTGAGGTCCGAGGCTAACCAGTGATAGCCCCTGGCAATCCTGAAGAAAAAAGTACCCACTCTAAAGATATACAAGGAAGTATGGGCAGGAAGGAGAATGATCCTTGACAATCAAGAGTTCAGCTTTGAAGAGGTACAGACCCTAGGACCCCAGAAAGGGGCCTCCATATCCTGCAGAATCATGAGCTGAGTTGCCTGTGGCTTCTCTTCATATGCCTCACTGCCACTGTGCTCTCAGACAGGGAGCGCTTGTGCTATGGATTCAGCGTGAATCTGGGGAAGAGTGTAACCCAGGTTGATGAGAGGAATGGTTTATAATTAACTTTCTTATTCTGCTATTTTTGTAAATGCCTACACTAAGAAAAAATGAAGTCAACTGATATAACTGTTCATCGGAAACACTCTGGTGAGATCTCATAAACTAAAGTGTCTGCTTCTTATAATTACCACTAGAACTCAAGTTAAAAGCCACCCCTCTATGAACCCAACTTTCCGGTACAAATTGGGGAAGCAGTCAAAAGTAGGTATTACATTTACCAACCTATCTATCTATCCATCATCTATCCATCTATTTATCCATCTATCTACACACATATACATATACATATACATATACACATACATATACATACACAGAGATGTCATCCCCCTTATTAGAATTTAAATTCCTTGAGAACAGGTACTATTTAATTTTTATCCTTGTATCTCCAATGCCTAGCACAATGCCTGGTATATAGTTGTTGTGTTCCTCCTTCATTTCTGAAGAGGACCATGACATCAGAGAAATGGTATATAGTAAGTGCTCAATAAATGCTTGTTGATTGATGGCATACCATTTTAATTAGATTCTTGGAGTCAATTTAGTTTTTCTATTTTGGTCACTCTCCATGCACTGGCAAATTACTATTTCTGGCTCCTTTAATCCCTGTGACTCAGAACCTTCTCCTGTTAAGTGGAAAAATCATTGGAATTTTCTTGATCTGCACTTACTTTCAGGTCTTCCCTCAGTCACATGGTCAACAGCTGTGTTTCCTTTAAAGTTCACCAACTCCTGTTCAGGTCTTTCTTGGAGCATCTATGGACCTTGATGTCACTGTTCCTCCTCCCCAATGTGTTCAGTACCTGATTCACAGTCTTCTCCATCTCAACCCCTGCCCCCTATAAACATCCTGGCCTCTCAGTTCCTTCTCAAACTTCTCAATTCCCAAAACTTCTTTCTCCAGTCTCCCTTAAATACACATAAACAAGTTCATACCTTGAACCCTACCCCTTCTTCCTCTCCTTCTCCCTCCTCCCTACCCTATCTCTTCAATTGAATTTGTTCCAAGCGTTAGAATTCCTAGTATAGGAGTTCTGCTTCTAGTTCTAACATTCTATAATCTGTCTCTACTGCTCTCCAAACCCCAATTTTCCCATTGATAAAATGGAGGTGGGGGAAAAGGTTGAACCAAATTATCTCCAAGGCCTCTTTCCAGGGCTAAATATACCTGTGAAGTGAAATGTAGAATTGGTACAAACCTCTGAATAATGTAAATCAAATAACTAAGATTAAAGTGATCTAGTTTTTTTTTCTTGAACTGTCTTGCTTATTACATATTCCTTACTTTGCTTTGTATGTGAAGATGCTGACCTAGATCATGCATATCAAACGGTTCAATATATATAAAGGTTCACATGGCAGAAATAGAGGGGTGTTATTATTTACAGCAGGAATCTCCATTGCACAAGACCAGCCTATCAATGACTTATTTTTAGCCATGCAAGTTTCTTGCAATGTTTTATACAAGTATCTCAGATCAGTAATTAACTCCCCACCTAGACCTTCTTTGCATTCCTGTTTTAATGAGGAGCTCTACTATGAAGTCATTAGAATTTGAAAATTGGCATTTATCTACCTGTCATACTCCTTTGATGCCACAGACTCATTTCCTCTCTTTCGGTGATAAAGGAGTCACAGAAACTTTTCTTTTTTGTAGAATAAACTTCCCCAAGTCTCCAAAGCCCAAAATTTCAGTGGGCCACAGCCCCTGAGGCAGAAAGCACAGTCACTTCAATGAGTTCGTTTTTGGTTTTCCTACCAAGATCCCTTCTTAGGGAAGAAAATGACCTGCATTATTCAAACACATTTTAGCCATGTCCTGGCTGAGCTGATGTTGGGGATGCTTGACTAACCACCTCAGTAAGTGCCTTAGACTAGAGCAATGTTTCATTAATCATGGAGAGCACCTCTCCACTCTAGCTTCCTTGAAAAATATTCCCAGAGACTCATACAAAAGGAACCATGCCAGAAGGTGGCACCAGATACTGTGCAATTCCATCTAAAATGGAAATAAAACTCATCACTTTCCCCAGGGAAGGATGAAATATTTGGAAACAGGAGAGAATCCTGGGTGTAGTTTGTTTGCTTACTGAGATCAGGCATTAAATTAATTTAAAGAAATGTCTTTTCTCCCAAAGCACTCCCATTCATCATCCAAAAGGGACTTCAGTTGAATTGTCATATGTAACAGGAATCTAAATATACAGAGGAAAATTTGGCTAAAATTTCTCAATTTGGCAGATAATCTAATTAAAATAGTTTTCTTGCCCCAAATATTCATGGAAACAGAGCAATCCAAAAGTAAAATAAAAATAAAGAATCCCAAGGGTGATAAATATCTCTCAGAGAACCTTCCATGGAGGTAGGCCAGAATTTGGCCTTTTTGACCTAACAATTCAATTCAACATTTATTAAGCGCTAATTGTAGGCAATCTCTGAGGCAGTTTGGTGTGGTAAACAGAAGGTCAGTCTTGGAGACAGAATGACCTGGGTTCAGGTTCTCTCTGATACAAACAAGTTGTGAAAAAGCACAAGTCACTTGACATCTCAGTTCCCCTGGGCAAGTTATAAGGTGATAAGCTATGGACCATTGCCAGTCTTTATTTCTACACTGAGACTTCCCTACACTGACTACATCACAAATGCAGACCAAAAAAATGGGAGAATGGCAGAGATAGGCACCATGAGTTTGTGGAGGAAGAAATGTTAAGTGACACAGTCCCTGAATTCAAGAAACTTATTGTCTAAGAGGACCAAGATGATGTGATAAATAACTGAAAAAATAAAAGAATGTTGGAGCAGACCTGAGAGATCTATGGCTCTCTCTCTTCCTCTATAAGGAAGCTGGAGAAAAGAGTACTTTCACCTGGAGAGGAACTGGGGCTAGAAGGGAATCAGAGAAAGGGACTTGGGGAAGATGGTATCTAAGTTGGATCCTGGAGGCAGGGAGTTCAACAGATAATGCCAAGGCCTTTCCAGACATGAGAAAATTATATAAGTAAAAGCATGGGGACAGGAGAGGGCAGGATGAGAATGTCATTTGTCTTTCATTCTTGAAGGGGACCGTGACATCAGGAAGGTGATACCAAGACTTGCAAACAAATCGGATTTGAGAGGGAGAGCTGTACAAAATCACCAGCTTCACTCTCTCCTCTAGAACCATCTGGGTCCACAGGTAAGATACAGATCAGAACAACTGGAGATGTCCCCCAAATGAGAATGAGGAATAAGAGAATTGTACAGTTTGGTCAGATTGAAGACTACCTGAATGTCAGTAGTATGAGATAAGGTTGGGAAGGCAAATTTAAGACCTTGAAGGAGGGTCTTGAATGCCAGGGTAAGTATATTTCATTTTGGGGGCAACGGGGAAATACTTCAGGTTGCTGGATAAAGGAATGATGTAATTACAGTGGTGCATTAGGGATATGTAACGACCTCTGGCAAGGATCTGGATGATCACAAAAACCTCTGGGATTTATAGTTCTTCACAGTTTTAGAAGAGAAGAAATTAAGATCATTTCTCAGAGGGAGGAGGGGCTGCAGCAAGAGATTGGGGAATTCTCAAGGAGAATGAAAAAAAGAAGATGGTAGAGTTGACAATCATCTCACAGCAGTGGAACAACCTGGAGCAACAGTAGCTGGTGCCTGTCCTATCTTCAATTCTCATCTATATGACCATGAGGGCAGCTAGGTGGTGGAGTAGATAGAGCACTAGTGCAAGAGTCAGGAGGATCTGAGTTCAAATCCCACCTCAAACACTTGAAACTCACTAGCTGTGTGACCTTGGGAAAGTCACTTAACCCCAATTGCCTCATCCTGGGTCATCTCCAGTCATCCTAAGGAATATCTGATCACTGGATTCAGATGACTCTGGAGGAGAAGTGAGGCTGGTGACCTGCACAGCTCTCCCTCAGTCAAAAACAAAGTCAAGTGCAAGTCATGTCATCATTTCTCTGATGGCATGGTCTTCTTCGGCAACAAAGGATGGACATACACATAAGACCATGAGAGATAATCTCTAGCTAAATAGACAAATTAGAAAATGCATGTAACCATTTGTGTTCATGGTAGGTGCTTGCCCAGGTGCAGGAGCATGAGCATGGAGAGGAATAAGACTTCTGAGAGAGGAACCTTGCTCCAGCCTTATTTCCAATTGTGCTTTCTTAAATTTATTGTGTTAAATAATACATTTGCTAGATTTAATATTATGTCTCATAAGTACTGATGGTCAACAATGCCCTAAATGTTTGTGGCATCAAAGTACAAGGGAGCCACAGAGGAGAGCAGAATCTTTCTATGTGTGGCTGAGTACTCAAACACCAGCTCATCTTTAGAGCTCTG
>JAQQSK010015386.1:0-10795 GCA_028658325.1 Potorous gilbertii
TAGAAGAGAGGGCAGATTGGTGACATGGGTAATTAGAATGTCCAGTGTATCGGGGAGGGCGGAGGGGACAAATGGGGAGAAAATTTTGGAACCCAAAATCTTGTGAAAATAATGTAAAAAGTTAAATAAATTTATTAAAAAAAAAGAAATTATAAAAATGTTGCTAGGCCAATAGACTAGAAATTTATGGAAAGGGGGCTAGAAACTATAAAGAAAGAGGCCCTGTAAAAAAAAATATTATTGACATTTTCTGTCTCTTATGTCATTATGGAGTCCCATGTAATCTGCCTCTTCCCCTCCCCAAAAGTATCCCATGTATAGTATTTTTTGTTTGATTTTTAGAAGGGGGAAAGCAAGGTAATTAGAGTTAAGTAACTTGCCCAAGGTCACACAGGTGGTAAGTGTCAAGTGTCTAAGGCTGGATTTGAACTCAGTCAGTCCTCCTGACTCCAGGGTAAGTGCTCTATTCACTGTGCCACCTAGCTGCCTACAAATAATATTTTTAAAGAGGGGGAAAAAGACAGCACAACTCACTAATATACTGAAAAAGTCAGTGTGCAATGTCTAACACTTGTGAACCTCCTTCCTCTACAAAGGGTTGAGTTGGAGGTGTCTTCTCATATCTCTTCATTTGAGTCTCTCTTAATCTTTATAATTTGGCTATACTTACTTTTAATGTTTTGGTGTGTGATTATTCTTTCCATTTACATTGTTATGGTTATCATGTATATTGTTTTCTTGGCTCTGCCTACTTCATTCTGTATCACTTCATTGAGATCTTTTCATGCTTCTCTTTCTTCATCACACATATCATTTGTTACAGAAGACTAGTATTCCATTACATTCATATACCACAATTTGTTTAGTCATTCTCTAATCACTGGGCATCTACTTTGTATCCAGTTCTTAGCTATCACAAAAAGTACTGCTATAAATATTTTGGAGTACATGGGGACTTTTTTATCAATAGTTCCCTAGGGCATAAGACCAATGATGGAGTCTCTGATTCAAACAGCTTGGATGCATTTTAGTTACTTTATTTGCATAATTCTAAAATGCTTTCCAAAATGAGTATACAATTTCACAGCTTCATCAATAATGTATTTATGCCTATATTCCCAGAACCCCTCCAACATTGACTGTTACCATTTTTTGGTCATTTTTACCAATCTGCAGGGTGTGAGGTAAAGCCCCATAGCTCTTTTGATTTGCACTTCTCTTATTATTAATAATTTGGAGTATTTTTTATATGATTGTGAATACTTCATAGTTCTTTTGAGAATGGTTTGTTCATATGTAACCATTTATCTACTGGGCAATAGCTATATACATGCATATAGAAATAAATTTATATATTTCTTTACATAGCTTACTTTGTTTAATTTTAATAAGTAGTTAATTTATTATAAAATTATTAAATATAATTATAATCTAATTATATATTATAATAATTATTATTAATTTGTTAAATATTAGATATCAATTAATTTACTATAACATATTTTCTTCATATGTCTTGGAAACCAAATCCTTATCAGAGAAATTTGATGTAAAGATTTTTTTTCCCATTCAGCCACTTTCCTTTTTATCCTAGTTGCATTAACATTGTGCAAAAGCTTCTTAGTTTCAAGTAATTGAAGTTACTTATTGTAACTGTTTCTGTTTCTTGTTTGGTTATTAAGTAAGACATATCTCTTACTCACAGCCATGAGAGCTATGTGATCTGCTTTTCTTCTATTTTTTTTCATAGTAATATCTTTTACATTCCGGCCACCTATCCTTTTAGAATGTATTATGGAGTTGATCTAAGCCTAATTTCTGCCGGATTGCTTTCTGGTTTTCCAGAAGTTTTTATCAAATAGGGAGTCTTTTCCTCAGTAACTTCTATTTTGTACTCTACCAATTATTGAGTTCTACTGTTTCTGAATGTTCCTTGTAGCCAATACCAAATAATTTTGGTGACTCGCCTTATAATATAGTTTGAAGCCTGGAAATGCTATTCTCTTTGTTCTTCTTTTCATCATTTTCCTTGTTTTCCCAAATAGATATTCTGATTATTTTATCAAGCTCTTTAAGTATCCCCTTGGTAACTTCATTGGTATAACATATATTAACTTGGGTAGTATTATCATTTTTATTATATTTATCTGGTTTAACCATGAACACAAAATATTCCTCCAATTATTTAAGATGTTCTTTAATTCTTTAAGGAGCACTTTGCAATGGAATCTATATGAGTCTTTTGTGTGCTTTGGGAGGTTGATCCTCAGATACTTGATGCATTTTGTAGTTATTTGGAATGGGATTTCTCTTTCCAAAATTGATTGTTGCATTTTGCTATTATTATATGGAAATATTGCCGATTTTTGAAAGTTTCTTTTGTAGCCTATAACTTTGATGAAGCTGTTAATTGTCTCAATATGTTTGCTGATTCCTTAAGATTTTCCAAGTGAGCCATCATATTATCAATAAATAGGGATGGTTTTATCTCCTCTTTACCTATATTTTTTTCTTTAGTTTCTTCCTTTTATGTTATTGCTATTGCTAGCATTTCTAGAATGGGCTGCTAGGTGGCGCAATGGATAGAGCACTTAGTCTAGAGTCAGGAAGACCTGAATTCAAATCTAGTTCCTGACACTTAATAGCTGTGTGACCTTGGGCACTTAACCCTGTTTGCTTCAGTTTTCTCATTTGTAAAATGAACTAAAGAAGGAAATAGAAAACAACTCCAGGAAACCTCAAATGGGGTCATGAAGAATTGGACATAATTGAAATGACACAGCAACAGCATTTTTTAGAATCATATCAAGTAATAGTGGAGATAATGGATATCCTAGCTTCACTACCATATTTATTGGGAAAGGTTCTTGTATGTCCCCACTGCATATGAAGCTTTCTTTCGTATCGGATAGATATTTAAATGAATTTTTAAAGAAAAGACATCCCTTTATGCCTATTTTTGGCTTTGTAACTTTTTAGCAAGTTGAGCACCCAGTCTGATAAAGAGGAAGGATAGTTTAATGGATGGATTGGTAGCAGTATTTTGAGTGAGTTAGTCCTGGGTTCAAATTTGATACTTACTAGTTGTGTGACTCCAAGCAAGTCACTAAGCCAGTCAGCTTCTATAAAATGAGGGAGTTAGGTTAAATCATCTGCAAGTCAGTGGTCCTATAATGCCAGGGATTCCTAAAGAATTAAATCTGAGGGATATGTCTGCCCCGAGATCTTAGCCAAATCTTCTCTTCCAGATACTCCAAATGGACACTGCTTCCCAGGGTGCTGAGAGTAAAAGCACTTAGAATCAACACAGACTTTCCCTAAAGTGTTAGAAGATAAACACCCCTCCCCTAAACCCCTCTGGGTGATAACTGGAAATTCTAGTCAATAATCCTCTCCTAAATATTCTCTCTTCTCTAGGTTTTTGTTACTCTGTTCTCTCAGCCTTACCTGCTACCTCAGTCTCCTTTGAAGATATTCATTCAATTCACATCCACCCTGTCCTTTCCCTTTGTACTATCTCACTTGGTCATCTCATCACCCACCCATCTCCCAAAAGGTTCAATTGTATCTCAGTGCAGATGATTCCTAGATCTATACATTTCACCCTTCATCTCTATCCTAATTCCAAGTTCTGTGGCACCACTTTCCTTTTGGACATTTTGAATTGGATGTCCAATTGGCATCTCAAACTCAATGTGACCCAAAATCAAATGTTTCCTACCAAGCCCTGACCTGTTCCTAACATTGTTATTGCTCTGAAGGGCACTACTGTCTTGCCAGGTACCCAGACTCTCAATCACGATGACATCCTCTACACCTCACTCTCAGTCAGTCCATGTATCCAAACTATTCTCATATCTTGTTGTTTCTACCTTCACAACATCTTTCACATATATGCCTTTCCTCTACTCAAATAACCACGATCACAGTTCAAACCTTTATCATCTCTTGCCTATTAGCTATTAAAATAACCTTCTCATTGGTCTTTGTTCCTAAAGTATCTCCCAACTCCAAACCATCCTCCATTCAGCTGTCAAAGCAATTTGCTTAAAGAGCAAGTCTGATGGCAATGTCACCCCCACTAAATAAACACCAGTGGTTCTTTATGACCTTCCAGAAGAATATAACATCATGTATTTGGTGTTTTAATCTCTTCACAACCTGACCTACTTTTCCATCCTTTTACTATGATTCAGCCACACTTGCTTATTTGTTGTTCTCTATGCACAAAACTTTGTCTTCTGACTCTGTGTGTTTGTACTATCTCCCACACCCAGAATGCTCTCCATCCTCACCTACTCCACATAATTTCTAGGATTCCTTAAGAACTCATTTCAAGACCATCTTCTGCTGGACAACTTTTCTTGACTCCTGCTTACCTCCTCCCCAACCACTGCCTTCGCTCTAGGATTAATAGTTAATATTTATATGGTGCTCTAAGGTATGCAAAGTGCTTTATATAATTTCTCACTTGACGAAAGCTTACTTTCCTTCTATACTGTAAGTAGCATATATATACAGTTATATGCATGTATTCTCTCCTGTTTCAATGTAAGCTTCTTGAGGTCAAGGATCATCTATTCATTGATTTTTGTATATTCAGAGCTTTCCCTGGTGTATAATAGACACTTAAATGCTTATTAACTGATCATTATATGTATGTATGTATGTATACATATATAGACACATATGTATGTATGTGTGTAGTGTATGTATGTATATTTATATATGTTTGTATGTATGGAAACACAAATATATAGGCACACAAATTTTAAGTCCTTGGCAGGCAAGGACCATGACATGTATTTATTGCATATATCTTATATTAGTATATATAATATATGAGACTACAGTTAAACTCAGTTGACATAAATAGTCAAAGATGCTACTCTCTGATTTTCCAAATGTGCTGGGGAGGTGAATGCTAACAGGCTCTTCAGTCTAGTCTGATGCCAAAAATATAAACCAGTGTAAACGTTAAAAAACATTCCACAGAATTGAAGTAATATATAGAAACCTGAAACTGTAGCCACCTGGTTAGATTTAAACCCTTTTAACTTTGCCCAAAACACCCCATTAGAATGTGAGCTCCTGAGGACAGAGACTATGTTTGTGCCTTTCTTTATATCCCTAGCATTTAGTATAGTTCCTTACACATAGTAAGGCAATTAAACATGCTTGTTCATGGACTAATCTGGAATGTTAGAGAAGTAACGAAACATAAAATTGTCTGAAGAGAGGAAAGAGACACAGAACAAAGACTGAAGAAACTAGCAAAAAAAGGAAATAGGGCCGTTCACCTAAAGAGGGTAAATGAATGAATGTTCCAGCTATGGAAGTTAAATTTCATACTGTGGAAGCAAGAGAAAAGATGAGACTGGAGAAGACCAAATTGTTCAGTTTTATTGGAACGTAAGGTACATGAAGGGAGTTGATGTGAAATAGACTGGAATAGAAGGTTATGAGACTATCATGAGCAAGGCACTACAGAAGCTATTATAGTGATTCAGGTAACAAACAGATGGATGAAGAGGACCTAAAGTGACTATATGAGTAGAGAGAAGGGGATGGATGTAGGAGATGTATTAGATGAATTAACAAGATCTGGCAACTGATTGTATATGAGAAAAAGGGAAGAGTCATAGATTATTCTAAGATTATGAAACTGAGTAACTGAATCATGGTACCTGTAACAGAAGTAGGGAAGTTAGGATGAAGGATTACTCTAGGGAGAAGTAAGAGAATATCAACTCAAAAGTGAAAATATGCACCTTAAACTGTCACATCGGAAACATTGTTTCTTCTTTTAAAATTTATTTTAAAATTGTATAAGTAACTTTTGATTTAGCATCAGCTTCATTTCAAAATGTATCCCTTCCCTTACCTCAACACAGTAAACTATCATTTGTAACAAAAAAAAAGCAATAAAAAAGTTCAGCCAAATTAACACATCAACCAGCTCTGACAGGCAATGCTCAATATCCCTTAAGAAATTAAAGTGATCTATAGTCATATGAAAAAATATTTTAAATCACTCTTGATTAGAGGAATGAAAATCCAAAGGACTCTGACATACAACATCATACCTCTCAGACTGACTAACATGATAAAACAGGAAAATGATAAACGTTGAGAAGATGTGGGAAAATTGGAACACCAATACATTGGAACTGATCCAACCATTGTGGAGAGTAATTTGGAAGTATGTCCACAGGGCTATCAAACTGTGCATACCTTTTAACCCAGCAATACCACTACTAAATCTGTATCCCTTCATAAAAAAGGAAAAGGGCCCATATGTACAAAAATATTTATAGCAGCTCTTTTGTGGTGGCAAAGAATTGGAAACTGAGAGGATGCCCATCAATTGAGGAATGGCTGAACAAACTGTGGTGTATTAATGTAATGGAATATTATTGTTCCATAAGAAACAGTGAGCAGGCAAACTTCAGAAAAACCCGGAAAGACTTGTATGAACTGCTGCTGAGTGAAGTGAGCAGAAACAGAAGAACACTGTACACAGTAACAGCCACATTGTATGATCACTGACTTGGTTAGACTTAGTTCTTCTGAGTAATGCAATGATCCTAAGACAATTCCAAAAGATTCTTGATGGAAAATGGGGTCTAAATTCTGTCTGAAAGCAGATCAAAAAGCATGCTATTTTCTCTTTCGTCATTGTTGTTGTTTTCTGTTTTTTCTTTCTCATGGCTTTTCCATTTTATTCTGATTCTTCTTTCACAACATGACTAATGTGGAAATATGTTTAATATGATCATATATATACAGCCTATATCAGATTGCATGCCATCTTAAGAAGTGGAGAGGGGAGGGAGCAGGGAAAATAAAATTCAAAATCTTATAAAAGCAAATGTTGAAAACTAAAAATAAATAAAAAATTTTTAAGTGGAAAAATGAAAAATTTTGCAAAACTATAGAGGAAAAGAAAATCATTGGGGAGTAGTTCTTTTCTATAAACAACAGGTAGCATTGATGAGCAAGGCAGTCTCAGTGGTCACTGATCCAATAAATCAAAGACCTTCTGAACATGCTTTTGCAATTCGTTCCCCCCTTTTCCTGTGGTGGAGAGTTCCCTTGGAGACATCTGCTTTCAAAGGCATGGCTTCTCTTTTAATGTGTAATGGGGGTATCTTAAGTGTTATTTGTTTTATTCATCTTTTGACCCTGGTGAGCTACTTAGGTTTCATTTCATTAATGATTTTAAATGTATGCATAAGTCTTAGTTATGGAGTCACAGAAGAGGAAAAGACTAAATCTCTTCTGGGAAAATCTTTTATAAACTGGTATCAAAATGGAGGGATAATCCGCTCTTCATATTTGCCAAGTTATTTACTCCCAAGAATTGTAGTTATTGACCTGAATGTGTCCTCTGTATGGGAAACTAAGGAGCTGCAACTGTGCATCCTAGCTGAGTGTTTGTTTTCATTTAGTAAATGGATATTTTCCCTCATTGACTCTTTCTCTCTGGACTGTAAAGTTGCGCTTGGGGCCATCTTGTGCTTGGACAAAGACAATGGCCTTTTTAGATAAAACAAAACATGACTTGCCCTACCTCAGTGCTTAGCCACCACCATCTTACTTTTGCCAGGACCACCTTAGCTTAGGGACTGAAAGCTTTCCCTCCCAAATAAATCATGATTTCTCTTAATCCTTGCTTGTTGAACTTCCATTGAGAAACTTGCTCTGGCAGTGCTAATTTGGATTTTACATGAAATTAGTGCCCCACCCTCTGACAGGATGGGAATTCCTCCAAATGGCAGTAGCTGTTGCAACTAAATCTTTCTGGGTTCTAGGTGTAACACTAGTGGGTGCCTACTCTCCTATTAGTAAACATTTTTTTTCTCCTAAGCTCACATTAGTATGCTTTCCATTCAACAAATCTGGTAGCTAACTCCAGTTAACCCCTTCACTCTGTTGCTGTGCGGCTTCCACTGCTCCAGAATTTGTTGGGAGTTTTTTTTACAGGAAATCCATGGGCTCACACTTGACATTTTAGATAGCTCAACCAAGGGAGCAGAACTAGAAAAAGCTCTACAAACCACAGGATAAATGTCTTTGCTCTTTCTTGTGAGAGTGCTTCATTTGCATTCAGTTTTAAACAAATATTTACTAAATATGAAGTAAAGCAATGACAATTACAATATTCCACCCATAGGCCTTGTACACACTCTCCCACCAGTGTATACGTTGTCCATGGAGGAAAGTGTACACAAATTACTATGGTAATGAGGATCATGTGTAGGAAACACATGCACCCAGAGCAACTCACAGCTCTGAAACTAGGGGCTTTGATGTCCCTTCTTTTCTTAAAGAACAGTCTAAATGAAAGTTAATGAATGGATGTGGCATCATTGATAGAAAGGTGGCACCTCTTCTGGTACAGACCACACTTTTTCTGAGTTGCTTTGCTCCTATGATGGATGGCCATACTTCTGTGAGATGTTCTGCTTCTCATCTAGGCAAAAATGCTCCCTTTACTGTTGGGCAAATGAAGCACTCTCACAAGAAAGAGTAAAGACATTTATTCTGTAGTTTGTAGAACTTTTTCTAGTTCTGCTCCCTTGGTTGAGCTATCTAAAATGTCAAGTGCGAGCCCATGGATTTCCTGTATAAAGAACTCCCAACAAATTCTGGAGCAGTGGAAGCCGTGCAGCAATGGAGTGAAGGAGATTTCCATTCCAGAGAGCCCTGAAAAACCGATCCCAAAGGTCCATCACACACTGGATGGGAGTGGAGCCTAGCCCTTCCCTGACTGCATGGCACCAAGAGGAACAGATCCAAGCAGGCTTCAGGGACAGAATCTCTGGCAGCCACGAAGGTCCCTCCACCCACAGGTGCACAGGTCAGTGAGAGAGACTTCTGGGCTGGCTGAGACGGAAGTGGGGTGTCTCCATAACTCAGGCCCCCTCAGAAGGCAGCAGCAGAGGCAGCGGGCGGCCAGAGCTTCCTGCAGCAGGCAGGACCTCTCAGATCCATTGCTGAAGGTCTCTGCATAAACCCCCTGAGGGAACTGAGTCTGGGAGGCGGCCCTGCCCCCACCTGAGCACCAGAACTTAAGCTCACATTGAATAGCAGCCCTGCCCCCACTGAAAACCCTGAGGCTGGGGAGAAGCATTTGAATCTCAGACCCGAAGCACTAGCTGGGAGGATCTAGGTGGGGGTGGACAGGCATCTCAGAAGTCAAGTAACTAGCTAGGAAAATGCCCAGAAAAGGGAAAAAACTAAGACCATAGAAGGGTACTTTCTTGGTGACCAGATGTTTCCTCCTTTCCTTTCTGATGAGGAAGAACACTGCTTACCATCAGGGAAAGACATAGGAGTCAAGGCCTCTGTATCCCAAACATCTGAAATAGATATCCAATGGGCTCAGGCCATGGAAGAGCTCAAAAAGGATTTTGAAAATCAAGTTAGACAGGTGGAGGAAAAATTGGGAAGAGAAATGAGAGAGATGCAAGAAAAGCATGAAAAATGGGTCAATACCTTGATAAAGGAGACTCCAAAAAATGCTGAAGAAAATAACACCTTGAAAAATAGGCAAACTCAATTGGCAAAAGAGGTTCAAAAAGCCAGTGAGGAGAAGAATGCTTTCAAAAGCAGAATTAGATAAGTGGAAAAAGAGGTGCAAAAGCTCACTGAAAAACAGTTCTCTTAAAATTAGAATGGAACAGATGGAGACTAATGACTTTCTGAGAAACCAAGCAATCATAAAACAAAACCAAAAGAATGAAAAAGTGGAAGACAATGTGAAATATCTCATTGGAAAAACAACTGACCTAGACAATTTAAAAATCATGGGACTACCTGAAAGCCATGATCAAAAAAAGAGCCCAGACATCATCTTTCATGAAATTATCAAGGAAAACAGCCCTGATATTCTAGAACCAGAGGGCAAAATTAGTATTCAAGGAATCCACTTATCACTGCCTGAAAGAGATCCAAAAGGAGAAACTCCTAGGAACATTGTGGCCAAATTCAGAGTTCCCAGGTCAAGGAGAAAATATTGCAAGCAGCTAGAAAGAAACAATTCTAGTATTGTGGAAATATAATCAGGATAACACAAGATCTAGCAGCTTCTACATTAAGGGATCGAAGGGCATGGAATAGGATATTCCAGAAGTCAAAGGAACTAGGACTAAAACCAAGAATCACCTACCCAGCAAAACTGAGTATAATACTTCAGGGGAAAAACTGGTCTTTCAATGAAATAGAGGACTTTCAAGCATTCTTGATGAAAAGACCAGAGCTGAAAAAAAAAGATTTGACTTTCAAACACAAGAATGAGAAGCATGAAAAAGTAAACAGCAAAGAGAAGTCATAAGGGACTTACCAAAGCTGAACTGTTTACAGTCCTACATGGAAAGACAATATTTGTAACTCTTGAAACTTTTCAGTATCTGGGTAGTTGGTGGGATTACACACACACAAACGCACACACATGTACACGCATGCACGCACATACACACATGCATGCACACACAGAGACAGAGAGCACAGAGTGAATTGAACAGGATGGGATCATATCTTAAAAGAAATCAAGGTAAACAGTGAGAGAGAAATGTATTAGAAGGAGACAGGGTAAAATGGAATGGGGTAAATTATCTCTCATAGAAGAGGCTTGCAGGAGACTTTTTAGTGGAGGGAAAAAGAGGAGAGTTGAGGGAAAAAAAACATGAAGTTTACTCTCATCACATTTGACTAAAGGAAGGAATAAAATGCACACTCATTTTGGTATGAAAACCTATCTTACAATACAGGAAAGTGGGGGAGAAGGAGA